>JAUMHN010404858.1:0-15277 GCA_032360265.1 Heliamphora ciliata
TATGCTTTTCATGCTATATTTTTGTGTGTGAAAGGTGTCGACACAATGCTAAAAAGTGTCGACTCATGTGTGAAAGTGTTGACTCAAAGCTATATAGTATCGCCACATTTTGATAAAAGTGTCGGCCCCAGCTATATAGTGTTAATACGATTCGAATTCTTGCTCTCGGTAAAATTTATGTCAATTCACTTGTGAGAAGTGTCGACTCAATGAACCGAAAGTGTTGACACCCTGTTAAAACGTGTTGATACAATTTTTATTTTTAAACACCCCTAATGTAGCGTGAAACGTGTCGACTCAAATGAGATTAGTGTCAACACAATTCATAGAGTTTATATATAGGTCGTTTTCCCTCTTTTCGCACTCAAACTCTTTAGTCACCCAAACCAGAAACCGTTCGTCTCCCTCTTCTCTCTGCACCTCTGCAAAACCTAGAGTCGACCCATTCCCTCTCTCTTGTTTCATCTCTTCCCCTTCCTCTCTCACCTTTAATGACGGCAAGAACCATTGGAAAGGGCAGCAAACGCCCAGATGAAGGGTTGTCCAGCCCTAGGGCTACGAAGAAGCAAAAATCAAAGAAGGGCAAGGCTGGACCACCAGCCGTCGCTCCAATCAAACTATCCCTAAAGTGTCAGTTCTCCAAGTACAAGAATCTGTACTTCCAATCCTTCGTTAACCGAAAGGTAATCCCTGACCATTCTGTCAATTTCAAATTCTTCGATTCCTTAGAAATGAAGTTTTTCGAGAGGTTCACCGACCTAGGGTGGATGAATCTACTCCAAATCCGTGACCATTACTACTCTACACTCGTTAAACTCTTTTATGCACATTACAAAATCATCGATTCCTTTGACAACACCATCACCACTTGGGTGAACGGTGTAGACATCTCCTTGGACTCTATGACTTTGAATGATTTTCTCGGACTCCCAGAGGGTAGACTCTTTGTCTCCTGTAAACCAAAGAGAAAAACCATTGAAGGTTTCTCTTTTCATGAGGCCATAAAGAAAATTTTTGCTATTGATGAAGTGGACCCTTCCAAGCCCCTTGAGGCTAACTCTCTCAAATTAGAAATGAGAATTTTACATCATTTCGTGAATCACATCTTTTTGCCTTAATTTGAAAAGTTCGGTGATGTTTCCTTCATGCACATTTTCATTATGTGGTGTATTTTTTAGGAAAAAAAACTTGACCTTGGTTATTTGTTCATTTATGACATGTTGCAATCTCACTCTAAGCGAAACTCCTCCCTTTCCCATGGAATGTTCTTAACCAAAGTTTTTCAGCATTTTAGTGTCGACTTGACCACTGAAAAAGTGATTTCTTTTTCAAAGCATGATCTGTATGGTAAGTCCACACTAAAACATATGCAAATTGTTGGAGGCAAAACTGTCAAGATTATTATTTTTGTAAATAATTTTTGGTAAAAAATTAACTGGATGGGCAAACACCGAAATGGACTCTACATAAAACTTTTGACATCGAATGATCAAGATTAAAATCCGTGCAACCAAAGTTAATTTAGAAGAATACCTTTTGCCGGTCAAATCTTCAACTATGTTTTGATTGCGAGTTGAAGCTCCCGTCAGACCTTCTACTGTATTTCCTTATGCGATTCTTGAATGTAGTGTGGGTTACAATCTATTAAGAACTCGTACCGCCAGAACCTGGATAGCTTTAGTCTTGAAGACAAGTTATGAAACTGGTTTAGCCTACCCACATATTTATATGGCTACAGCAGGGACCTGTGGAGTAATTATGAATCAAACTTCTAGTGGAACACAGACACCCATCAGCGGTTTTAGCAATTAAGCAAACCTCATAGCGGTATCTGTAATTATGAAAATCTTGCGGCGATTTCTGCATTTTTCATAAAATACTGAATTACAGTTCACACCACTAAAGAACTATAATTGCACTCTAACCCATAATTTCAAGACCATCTTGCATAGAGCTTCTGTTATTAAATGCTTAACATTTCTCCCCACGTTAAGATTTTCGATATCTGTCAATTAAAATTAATTACTGATAATTTAATTTAATCAGCATTTTTGAAATTTCTTAAGCCCTTTCGCTTAACTTATTTGACTGCTGGATAATTAAATTCACCTGCAGAGTTTGGCCCAGTCAAAACTTATAAGTTTCCTGAATGGGGTATCGTCAATCCTGATCATTCAAAATATGAATTTCGTCAATAATTAATATTCACCATATAAATAATACCGCTATCCAACTCATCGGGAATATAGACCCATATAAGATCGCACCCTCTAATTAATCAAAATAGCGAATATTAAATATACGCAAATCAATAATTATTTCAGGATTACGAGCATAAGCACTATTCATAATAATCTTGAGCTGTGAAATAATTTATATAGTAAGTATAAAATTAATTATCCAAATATGTCCCGTTCAATACACACAAAGTGTACTAGCACTGAGAGTTGGAACCATAGACGATGCTATTATCTGTTCTTCGTAACCAAGACAGGCCTACTAAAACTATGTGCTACAGTCGTACCGATGGTATGCCTATTTTCATCTAAACTGTGAACATAAAACTTATATTCTGCAAGAACGTAAAATCTGATCTTCTGTGTGTAAACCGTACTTTATACACCAGATTAAATACTATACAGAATATTAGACATCCATGCATAACATTAAAGAAATGATATATATACATTGCTCGTAAAGATTCTCATAAAATAAAAAATTATTTTTATTAAAATAAAATTATATACAAAAAATATGATTTTCAGTATACCAACCATAACACAAATTTCTTTGGTTGATAGCATATGAACCACTTGTTGCGGTAATCTTACCTCCCCCTCTCATGTTCAACCATCATCCAATAGGACTCATCTTTCCTCTTCTTCCGGTCGTTCCAATTCCCCCATCTATTTTGATTCTGGTTCCCCTGCTCCTGCTTATGTTCCTTCTAAGACTGATACTCCTGGTCCATCCTCTTATCATGTTCCCCATGCTCCTCCCCCATCTGTTGCTTCTGCCTTTGCTCCATTTGTTAGTCCTTTCTCCCTGGAATTCACTGAGCTTGTCACCCTTGTCAAGGGGTTGACCTCATCTCTGGCATCCCTTCGTGAGAAGGTTAATGCAGACCTTTACGACATCAGTTGTAAAGTTTCATCCCTTTCAAAGAGTATGGCCAAACTTGAAAAGACCACTCGCATTCTGAGAATGGATGTAGAGAATGCTTGTGATGCTGGTCAGTCCCTAAGCAAGTCTATGAAGAAAAACATCGATTCCATCGTCTCAGCCAACCGCAACGTTCTATACCAAATTCGAAAGGAGTATGATGAAGGAGTGATTCTAGCTGTTCAGCAAAACTTGAGGAAAGTGGAAGAACACCTCCAATGGATCAAAGAAGCCTGGAGCAAGCAGTTTAAGCCCAAAGAAACCAAGGAAGAAAAAGCTGTTCGATTACGGCGTGATGCTGATCAAGCTTTGGCAGCCACTTTTACAGTAATGGAAGACGCGAAGAGGAAAGATGCAAGGGCTCAGGCCTTCAAGGAGAAGGCCTACGAAAGAAAGAAGAAGCAGGGGGAGAAGAAGGCTTTCAAAAGGCAGATGGATGAGCCTTGATGAATTTTTTTCTGATAATTACGAAAGGGGAGAAGGAAGAAAACAAAGAAGTTTGTTGTGTTTTGTTGTTGTGAAGAAGAAGTTGTAACTTTAAAAACATTACATTTTTGTTTTGTGGATGTGATTGTGGTGGAAATACTTTTAGTTGTTTTTGATATCTGTATGGAAGTTGTTGGTTTTTGAAAAATTTGAAAATGTTGTATGTATGAAATGAATGATCTTTTATGCATGACTTATCTCAAATTCATATCATCTGTTGTAGCATTGTTAATGAAATGTCAAGTGTTGTTTACCATATTCAGTTTGGGATTGTATGATGCTTGTTGAGACTCTTGAACATTTTGATTGATGCACAATTTTTAATGAATTCAGAATACTTCTGAATTAAAATGCAAATTCTCTCAAACATGTGTATTATATTGTGGTTTGAATGCCTCATTGATGTGATTGCTTAACTTGTTTAAGGCATAAAGATAAGGAGAGAACCGTTATCCAAAATCTTTTTAAATATTTTTTAAAAAATGTTGTAATCATCAAAAAATGAGAGATTGTTAGCCCAAAGACTTTTTAATTAAATTTTGATGATTTTCATAATTTATTTTCTTAATTAAATTAATTTTAAAAGATTATATTTAATTATTTCTAAAAAGCTAAGTGTTGACACCTCATGACTAATGAGTCGACACCTTAAGCCATTTGTGCTGACTCTTTGCATCAAATGGGTTGATACTCGGTATTCTGAATAAGAACGTTTTGTGTTGACACAAATTGATTTTAAGTCGACACCTTAAGACAAAGAACGCTTGAAACTCTTAAGTGTGTTGACACCAATGAGAAATTGAGTCGACACCCTAACAACTTTGTTTAAGACGTTTCAGGAACTCAGATGTGTCGAACCATTGGGTTGACACCCTCAGTATTGGACCGATATTCATTTTGAGTCCAAACCAAAGTATTTTAAGTCGACACCAAATGATCCTTCAGGTTCCTGACTTCAAGTTTTTGGGTTGACACCAAATTTACATGAGTCCACACCACAACACTCTCCGAGAAATAAAATGATTCGACACCGCGGAGAAATGGGTTGGCACCAGAGCTACAAGTTATTTCCCGATTCCTAGTCAAAAGGGTCGACACTAAAGCTTGTTTAGCCGACACAAAGTTTCCTTCGGAAACAAAGAGTTTTAGGTAGACACTAAACGAAGTTGAGTTGACACCAAAACAGTCGAGACTGTTTGAAAGTTTCTAAGTCGACACCAAATGAAGATGAGTTGACTCTAAAAGTCCCGAGACTGACTGTAACTTTCTAAGTCGACACCAAAGTTCACCTGAAAATCTAAAGAAATGCACTTGGTCAACATCAAATGTTTCATGAGTTAACACCACCATGTGCGTGAGGAAAAAGCAGAAATTAGGTTGACACCATAAAAGATCTGAGTCGACACAAACACTTAAAGAACCAAATCCTAGATGTTTTGTGTCAACACAAGATGGTTTTGAGTCGACACCTACGATAAATTTCAAATCTCGCGCTGGTTCTAACGGTAGGATTTCAGAGAATTTATTGCCTCTAACAACCCACCAACGATCATTTACTTCAGATGGCTATATAATGAGTATTTTTCAGAGCTTAGAAGATCTGGACACTATTCTATTACTTGAATCAAAAGCTCAAAATCTTCAAGAAAGTATTTACTGCTCATTAAACTCCTCCAGTCAATTTCTCTATCTTTGTTCATTTATTTCTAATCATTTGTAAAGAGAATGAGTGAGTGAATCTTTGATTCCCACACATTTATCGTATTAGAGGGTGAGTCACCATTGATCCTTTAAGAGAGTGAGTGATACTCTTTAAAGAATAGCTCAAGAGAGATCAGAAAAAATATGGATTATTTTATAAGATTTTCTTGAAATTGTTAAAGGCTTTTGAATGCGACTGCGAAGCATTTGATCCTAGTAGATATTTTCAAGAGGAGTCTTGAGGAGTGGACGTAGGCTTGAAAGAAGCCGAACCACTATAAATTTTGGTGTCCGATTCTATTTCTCTTTCCCTAACCTCTTTAATTTCTTTATTTCTTTATTTCTTGATATACTTGCTATATTTGTCTGAGAATTTAAAAGATTTTTAAAAAGATTTTTAAAATTGTTATTATTGTTTTAAAACCCAATTCACCTCCCTTTTGAATTGCCTGAACTAACAATTGATATCAGAGCTTGGGTTTTTGTTTTTTACTTAACCGTCTAAGAGTTTCTATGCCAACCACTAGTATTGGACCTATTCAATCTAAAGGTCAATCTACCAACAGACCTCCTTTATTCAATGGAACAAATTATAATTATTAGAAGACTAGAATGAGAATCTGCATTCAAGTCGTTGACTATGACCTATGGAGAGTTGTCATGAATGGACTAAAAATACCTATCAAGACTATTGAAGGGGCATCTGTCCCTAAACCTAAGAGTGAATGGGCTGAGACTAATATAAGAGATATACAAAAAAATGCAAAGGCTATGAACCTTCTTTATTGATCTCTTGACCCAAACTAGTTCAATAGGATCGCCACCTGTGACACTGCCAAGGAGATTTGAGATAGGCTTGAGGTTACCTTTGAGGGAACCAACCAAGTCAAAGAATCTAAAATAAGCATGCTTGTTCATAATTATAAATTTTTTAAGATGAAGTATGATGAAACCATTTCTGAAATGTTCACTAGATTCACTGATATCATTAATGGACTAAAATCTCTTGGAAATGTTTACTCTAATGCAGAGATGGTGAGAAAGATCCTAAGATGCATGCCTAAGAGTTGGGAAGCTAAAGTCACTGCCATTCAAGAAGCTAAGGATCTCACTACACTTAGCTTGGAGGAGCTTATTGGATCACTCATGACTCATGAGATGAACATCAAAATGGATGATGAAAATGACAACAAAAAGAAGAAGAGAATTGCCTTCAAATCTTCCATTCTTGATGAAGAATCCGATGAAGACTCCATAAGGGATGAAAATGAAGATCCAGCCCTCATCAAAAGAAAGTTTAAAAGGTATTTTAGAATTAAGAAACAAGGAGGAAGGAGATTCTTCAAAATGGATGGGCATAAAGGTGAGCTTAACAAGTTCAAAGTAGAATTAAGAAAATTCAAGAGTGATCACAAGAAAGATGAGATCATATGCTTTGAATACAAAAAGCCTAGACATATGAAGTTTGATTGTCCCCAACTCAAGAAGTATTTTAAAAAGGGGTTCAAAAAAGCAATGTTGGCTGCATGGGGTGAAAGTGAGGATAGCAGCTCTGATGATGAAAAAGAAGAAGATGAAGTTGCTAACCTTTACCTCTTGGCCAAAGAAGAAAATGAGGTGTGTCTCAAGTCCTCATTCAAGGAAGGGATGTGGTATCTTGATAGTGTCTGCTCAAGACACATGACAGGTGATAAGTCAATGTTTACATCACTTAAGCCTAAAGATAGTAGATTTGTGACATTTTGTGACAATAGCAAGGGTAAAATTATAGAAATTGGTTGTATTGGTAAAATTCCTTCCCCTTCTACTGAAAATATTTTTCTTGTTGATGGTTTGAAATATACCTTCTTAGCATAAGCCAACTTTGTGACAAAGGCCACAAGGTTGTCATTAATCATGCTAAGTGTGTTATTGAAAACTCAATTGACAACAAAGTTATTTTTTAAGGTGATAGGCATGAAAATGTTTACAATTGTAGACACCCCAATTTGACCCCGCCTAATCTTAGGTGAATTCGATGATGAAAACGGTTAAAATGGTACCTCATTTCGATCCTCTGGAAGTGATCTAAGCTCAGTAATTGAACCCGACCATCAAAAACCATCTGAAACCTTCAAAACCAATGAAGTTGTACCAAACGATCGATAACTTGTTGCCCAAGTCATTGCTAGAAGTGGCGGCCGCCATGTTCATTATGGCGACCGCCAATAGAACCTTGTGAAACCTTTTTCAACATGGCGACTGCCAATTTAAACATGGCGACCGCCAACTCACATTGTGACGGCCGCCAACTCCAAATGGCCTGACATGCCTTAGAACGTGGTAGCATCTCATTGGGTGAAGAACTCTATAAATACCGTACCTCTGGTACGTTTTCAATGACAGATTTGGAGAGAGAGGTTTAGAAAGAGAAGATCTACCGAGTCGCTGAGCAATCCGAGCCCCGACACCGAAACCCTGTCGAAATACCGAGACCTGAGCCTCCGACATTGAAGTCTTACTTAGATCACCACCCGAGGATTGGACCGTTAAAACACATTCCCAATTTGAGGACTCCCCGACGATCTAGGTACCTCGTTTGGATCCCCGATTCTTCTAAACTCCATTTCTTCTCTCTTGTGGTGATCGGGTTAACTTTTAATTTCAATTTGTGCATTTCTTTTGTTTACATAATTGATCTCGTTTATTGTTTAAATTGCTTCTTCTTTTTAATTAATTACTTATTTCACACTACCACACTAAGCACATTATCTTTTTTTTTATTATTATTAATTCATCAAATTAGTGCTAACATGATTTAACGATACGACTAAATAATATCGTTATTGTTATGATATAAGCACTTACATAAAAATGGTTGTAATTATCAATATTACACTTATTTAATTCTAGTATTTCATTTCTTCGCTTTTCTTTTCTTTTTATGTTAATTTAATGTTTTAGTATTTATTTTCTTTTTTTTTTCTCTTTCAGTTAGTTTAATTTTATTTTACTACGCACTCTATTTCTTTTCTTTTCTAGTAATGTTAATTTAATGTCTTTTTCTTTTAAGTATTAGTTTAAAGTTCTTCTTTTTTTTAGCATTTAAAGTTCCTTTTATTTTCTTGCAATACTAGTTTTAATTTTCTTTTAATGCATCATTTTTTTTTCTTATTAAGTTCAGTACTCTCTTAATAGCTTTATTTCTCTCTTCTTTTTTTTCTTTCCTTTCATAGTAGTGTAATTTTCTTTTCTAGCATTTTATTCTATTTTCTTTTATTGTTGCTCTGTTCTCATTGTAATGTAGTACTCTATTTTCTCTTACTATTAATTTTAATTTTCTTGTAAAGTTCCATTTAATATTCCTTTCTTTTAAATCTTAGTATTAATTTTCCTATAAAGTTTTATTTCATTTCTTTGATTTTATTTTCTTTTCATGGTGTCTATTTTATTTTTTTTTCTTTTCTTTTGTTAAACTCAAAAAATCATAAAAATCTTTAAATTTAGTTTTCTCCTATTATAGTAATTTTCTTCTCTTTTGTTTTCTTTTTCTTTTACCTTCTTTTGTCTCTTTTAAAACATAAAATGTAAATAGTTGAATTTTTCCTTTTCAATAGTGTAATAACATTTTTTTTTCCTAACCTCATCATTTTAGCACATTTCTCTTTTACAAACTTTTTCTTCATTTTCTTTATTTCTAAATCTTTAAGTTTAATTTCTTTGTTAGTAAATTTTTCCTTTAATATAGGAATTTTACATGCTTTCATTTGGTTATGTTTTCGATTGTTTAAAGACATACATGTTAGTTTAGTATTATGCTCAAAATAGTTTAACTTATTTTTGTAACAAATTCATGTTTAGATAATTTTAGCAACTTTAGCATATTTTTATTCTTTTAACCAAATCATGTCAGTTTAGATTATTTAAACAATATTGCATGCGGGTATATTTCATGTATCCTTTAAATAAAAATTGCATGCCATAGGACTTATGATTTTTTTTACACTTATTTATTTTGGAGTGCTATGTACATATTTTATGTATTTTTTATATTTAATTTTGAATGTTCTCTCTTCATTCTCATTTTTTTTATTTGTATGCATTTGAGAAATCATGTTAAAGAATCAATGATGATTAATAGAGGCCGACCTTACGATTGGGCGAACAGGGTGCCTAACACCTTTTTCGATTCGTACCTTAGCCCCTGAACCCTTTTTCTCTAATTAATGTTTTAAAGATCAGTAGCCAATTTTATTTTTCTTAGTTTTTCTCAAAAACTAAGTGGTGACTCTATTTTCAACAAAAAGAGTTTTCGAAATTCGATTTTCAAGGTGTTAAAAGGCTTTTCTAAACATTCTTTGAATTTCTTATTTTTGAATATTTTTCAAAATAACCCCTAAATCCCAAAGTCACAGTATTTTCTGGCGACTCCGCTGGGGACTAGTTTCTAAAATCAAATAAGATGGCTAGATTTGAAAACATCATTGGTTCTTAATAAAATTTCTCGTTTGCATTTTCGCATGCATATGCATTGTTCTTCAAACCCCCCTGCCTGGTCGACCTGATGCCTGAACGTTAATCCGTTTTGGGGATTATTGGGAAGATGGGCAACCCTTACTGACTGTACACTATCATAGGTGCAATAAAAGAGTTCGGGCGTACTGTTTGACCATGTTCTGCATGAGAGGTATATACCCGGCTCTATTCAGAAGGTACCATTTTCAATTGACCAAAACTGTCCTTTTGCATATAGTGAACTTAGAACCTCCCAATTAGGTGTTGCTACCCCTAGTAGGATTATGTGTTTTTTTTCATTGAATGTTTTGTTTGTATATTGTTAGGATTGTCTTGATCACGTTTAGGCTAGTACTTTCTTCGGGTTCGACCCGGGTTTTCTATTATTCTTTGCTTAGGCTAACTTTTTCTTCGAATTTTTGCCTGAATTTTGTGTTTTTTTACCACATTTGGTTTTTCTTACCATAGCTTTCTTCCCGGGGTCATGCCCGTGTTTTGTTTTAATGCTTCTAAGGAGGTTTCTTTCTCCTTCGGGATCTTTTTGGGTCGTTAGTTTTCCCCTTTTTTGACATAGACTTGTTTCTTTCAAACCCTTGTCATACCCGTGAGAGTTATTTCTCTACCGTCATGCTGCCCGTTTTTTCTTAGAATTTTTTATGTCGAACCAGTCCGGTCAATATAGCTCTATTTTCCTGCCGAAGTGCTGTCCATTTTCCCGTCTTAGATGAGCTTTTTCTCTAGAATTTAGTTGATTCCCCATCTTAACTGTCTTTCTAGTTTTTGGATTATCCTGTTATGCCGCCGGCACGAGCCCAACAGGAGCACTGTTTCAGTCTCCAAGTTTATTTGCTCATGATTTACTATTTTAGGAATCTGAGATATTTGCTACCTGTTGTCAGAATGTTCGCCCGAAAAAAGTATGATACTAGTTACTCTGCTTTTGGAATTTAGGTTTCTTTGTGAGATTACCATTGGGACGAGAAAAGTACAGTCAACACGTGTCTGGAAAAGATCAGTAACAGGTAGACTCTGTAAGGTATCTGAACGGTTAACAAAAATGGAAAAAAATGAGATGAATCTGGCAGCCCTAGTGAGGGCGATTACTGATATATAGAGAGCTGTAGAGCAACAGACCCAGGCTCAAGCGCAATGTCAGGTATAGATCCAGACAATTCAGGCCCGTATCCCTGTTGTGAATGGACAACTGGATGACACGAATGAAAATGCCGAAGACCTTTGGGATGACAACCAGGTCTCCGATGGACCGCAAGTTGTTCCACCACCACCACATAACCCTCGTCAGGTGATAGTTAAGGAGAAAAACACTGCGCAGTCTAGAGAGTCTGTACTGATTGAGAAGATCGATAGGATGGAAAAGGTCCTTAAAAAGCCAAGGAGATCGAGGAATTCATGTTAGATGTGGGGGGACTGTGTTTGTTCCTAGATGCTAAATTGCTGAAAAAGTTTAAAATGCCGGACATGGAAAAGTTCGATGGAACTGGAGATCCCATAATTCATCTCTGACTGCATGTTGGTACCTTGTCGCCAATGGGGATTGATGACCAATTGAAGGCTCAACTCTTTCCCCGATCTCTTTCTGGGGCAGCCCAAAAATGGTTCCTCTCCCTTGATGTGGCCAAAATTAGAACTTAAGAAGACATAGCAATAGCTTTTATCAGCCAGTATAGTTACAATGTCCAACTAGATGTAACTACCCGAAAGCTCAAGACGACTCGATAAGAGAATAGGAAATCTTTCGTTGACTTCCTGACCCGATGTAGGGGTAAGGCTGCCAAAATGACAAGCATACCCACTGAAAAAGAGCAGGTGAGGATTGTGGTTAAGAATCTACAGTCTCCATTAAAGCGCTACCTCATCACACAGTCGCTTTCCAACTTTGAGCAGTTGTTCGACGCTGGGGTACAAATTGAGGACGCTATCCAATCTGGTGACATCGAAAAAATAAAACCCAGCCAGAAACCACCAAGAAGGGATTTCCCCGCGACCAACCAAAATCAATCCGCTGCAACCAAAATCGTGTCTCGCTCAAACGAGATAAACTTGCTGAACCCATCTTCTTCTGCCCTGCAGTCTAATAACGCCCAACAATTAGATAATAGCCAACAACAACAAAAGCCGAGGAGGGTCTTCACCCCCCTCAGCATTCCATTATCCACCACCCTGAGTCGACTCGTCGATAAGGGGCTTATCAAGCCATTGGACCCCATGCCTGTTCTTGACCCCCTACCGCCAAGGTTTAATACTTCCCAATACTGCGCCTTCCACCAACGTCACGGGCACCTAATTGACAAGTATTTGAGACTCCGACACGAGATCCAAAACCTCATTGACAACAAGGTGATCCCACCACCATCTGTCACCCTAAAACTGAATGTCACTACTAACCCACTACCGAATCATGCCAGGAAAGCTGGGGTAAATTACATGTCTCTGGGGAAATTGGAGGACCCAAGTCAGCACATCTTTTCAGCACACCTACCACGCCCTCATGTTTCAATAACCGAGGATCAAATAGCATGCTCATTCATGATGATTAGAGGCAGTCAAGACAGGATGGAAGAATAGAATGATAATGCCTGGGAATGGTATCGACTGCTAATCCAAGTCTACCAACAAGAGGAGGAGCGCAATGAATAAGATAACTGGCCATTGGATTACCCGAGTCGACCTTATGGGTTTGGCCATGTGATTGATGGAATCACCATTCCCTAACTTTTTTAGGAGGAAGTATACGTCGATGAAATGTAGTCCTACAGCCTGGTAAGAATCGTGTTGAAATCAAATGGAGTAGAATGGACTAATTTCTGGGCTGCTCGGGAATAGCTAGTGAATTTTATTGAAGAAGACATCTGGGAGGAAGTTAATAATACATGGGCTATTGAAGATGACGAGAAAAGAAGGAAAAGGGCAGCTATTAGAGACTTAAATGATTTGTGGGCGTTTGAAAGCCCTTTGCACGTAAACGAAGTGAGAGAGACTGATAATGTGATGCCAGGGTTATGGGATCCCGAAGACGACGTGGAACACCTAACTAGAAGTGGACGACATTTTAAGCCAGCTCAGCTAGAGAAGGGACAGCCAAGTGAAAAAAGGGAAAGAGACAGAGTAAGAGGAGGGGGATGATGCTGTATTAAAACAGTTAAAAAAGACGCAAGTCAACATCAGTATTTGGGGTTATTGATGGCTTTGTATGTGCACAGGCAAGCTATTTTGAGGGTATTGAACAAGGCTAGTGTCCCGATAGATGCAACCCCCGAGCAGCTCATTGGGCTTATTCTGCCAGCCGCCGAACCAAAAGTTATTTCCTTTTTTGATAAGGATTTGCTCGCTGAAGGAAAAAGCCACAACAAGCCACTTCACATCACCGTTAAGTGCCTAGAAAAATAGGTCCCAATAAACCTCATTGATAATGGGTTTGCCTTGAACGTTTGCCCATTGAGAACGGCCGTCTGCTTAGGGATGAGGCCAGACCAGTTCACTCCCTGCAATCAAGGGATGCGAGCCTATGACAACACAAGAAGGGATGTACTAGGACTGGTGTCATTCGCAGTTTTAGTAGGACCTCTGGAGACGTCAGTTGAGTTTCACGTGCTAGACGTGCCGGCCTCCTTCAATCTGCTGCTGAGCAGGCCATGGCTGCATGATCCAAATGTCCAGGCGGTACCGTCTATCCTTCACCAAAAATTGAAATTGATAAAGAACGGGACAGTTTTGACTATCCACGGAGAAGACAACATTCACCCCCCATGAGGACGAGAGGGCACAACTCTGTTGTATGTTCAGCATAGTGAAGATGATGTGTTGCTTAATGATTTTTGATTTGATGAAGAACAAGTTGTTCAGATGCTGATGAATGAAGAAGAAATGTATGTCAACCCACGGGCTATAACAATGATGAGGAAAATGTCCTTCTACCCGGGTATGGGATTGGGACGTAAACTGCAAGAAATCTCGAAACCCATTCAGGTATTGCCGGCTTCGCACCATTTGGGTCTTGGGTATGAGCCAACGGAAGAAGATCTGAAAGGTCCTAGAAGGGGGCGAAAGGCCAATTATTTTGGGACGCTTAATGGGTACTTCGTTAAGGAAGGAGAAGATTTCCCGTATTGTGACTTTCCAGAGCCGTGGGTCGGCGAGAAAACCAATCAAAACCTGCCAGGGTTGGAGATCTTCTTCAGCCATCAGTTGTCTGACACAGAAGAGGAAGAGACAGTGGAAGGGAAAGAAGAAGGAAAGAAGGTCCGGGAGGAAGACTGGGCTGACAAGTTTGATGGTTCTGACAAGGGAATGCTGTTTAACGAGAAGATGGCTCAACTGCAAGTAACTAATCAGAACTGTTACATGATGGATTTCGGCGCACCAGCCGATTGCACCAAGATTATCGTCGATGCAGCTGCAAAAGAGGTGAAGAATTGGACCATCGAGTCTGGTGATGTACACATTGTCTATCCTGAGTCCGGGATTGAGTCAGAGTCTGTAGTCGATGGCACATCTGTTGGTGCTCCTCTCCATGCTTTTACCATCAAGTTTGTAATCCCCTCCGTTTTTAATGAAATAAACAAGATTTTCGGTTACTCTGCTTTGTTTGATTTATTTCATACACTTTTGATATTTTGAATTCGACGGGGATATCCCCGAAGAAATAAAACTTTTAATAAAAAGAGAATAAGAAATGCGTGCCCAACCAATAATTGAAGAAACTTTGTCAATAAATCTGGGTAATGAAACCAACCCGCAAAATGTTCAAATCGGTTCTTCTTTATTCTCAGTTGAACAAGAGCAACTAATAACTCTATTAAAAGAATTCAAAGATGTATTTGTATGGTCTTACAAAGATACGCTCGAAATTGATCCTGACATTGTCAAACACCATTTCCCCTTATACCCTGATGCTAAATCGGTCAAACAGAAGTTATGACGGATCCTGCCAGAATGGGCTTTGAAGATCAAGGAAGAAGTTGCCAAGCAGATCAATGCTGGATTCCTAATGGTAACCGAGTATCCAAAATGGGTAGCCAATATAGTGCCAATTCTGAAGAAGGACGATCGTATCCGAGTCTGCGGGGATTTTTGAGATCTCAACAAGGCTAGCCCGAAAGATAATTTTTCACTACCACACATTGATGTCTTGGTAGATAGTACAGCGGGGAACGCCTTGCTGTCATTTATGGATGGCTTCTCCGGATACAACTAGATTCTGATGGATCCCGAGGACAGAGAAAAGACAAAATTCTCCACGCATTGGGGCACCTATTGTTATCGTGTAATGCCGTTTGGATTGAAAAATACAGGGGCAACCTATCAAAGGGCTGCCACCACTTTACTGCATGACATGATACATAAGAAGGTCGAGGTATACGTGGACGATATGATAGTCAAATCAAAAGATTGGGATGGCCACATTGTAGCACTA
>JAUMHN010404868.1:0-38045 GCA_032360265.1 Heliamphora ciliata
CAAATCATAGTATTAGCGACGGTTAGATAATGAGAACTTAGGTCGCTATTACAATAATGTTAAAATATTAGACTTAAAAAATTAAAAAAAATTTATTTTTATAAAAGGGTAATAAAAAATACTCTCACTTTATCAAATAAAATGAAATTATATATATATTTTTTATCTTATTTATTTTAAAATTGTGATAATAAATAATTTTTTTAATCTCACTTTTTACACGGAAGTGTGATAAAAAATTAACTAACAAAAATAACTCCTCACTTTCCTCTCTCTCTCCGATAGTTGCCTCAGGCCTTCTCACCGCGATACTCTCATCAAGCCCTAGCTGCCCCATCGAGCTCGTGGAGCCGGAGATCCTCCGCTACAAGGCCTACGAGCCCATCCTCCTCCTCGACCGCCACCGCTTCGCCGGCGTCGACATGCGTATCCGTGTCAGGGGCGGTGGCCATTCCTCCCAGATCTACGCCATTCGCCAGAGTATCGCCAAGGCGCTCGTCGCTTTCTACCAGAAGTATGTCGACGAGCAGTCGAAGAAAGAGATAAAGGACATCCTGGTCAGGTACGATTGCACTCTTCTCGTCGCCGAAAGAAGTGAAGTCAAGGTTCAAAAGGGTTTGTGTATTTTGTGGGAGCAGTATTGGAAATAGAAATAGCTACAGAGATGCTGCTCTTGAATTGGGGAAGGAGCTGGTACGTACTTTAACTCCCACAATGAACAACAAATTAAGCGTTCAATTTGCATTATTAAGTTAATTTCATCGATCACCTTCTAATTTTAGTTGTTGACAAGGTTCTAAATCGCGGTAATACGGCTATGTATCATTTAATATCGAACAATATCAAAATAAATATCGATATGCATCAACCAATTAGATACAGAACCGTGAATATTTAAAACACTACTCGTTGATCTGCTTTAATTTTGCTTCCTGGAAGGTGTCGAGGAAGTTGGATCTGGTCTACGGTGGGGGCAGCGCCGGGTTAATGGGTTTAATCTCTCAGGAGGTTCATCGCGGTGGAGGACACGTTATGGGGTAAACTATACACCCGTTCGTTTCCACTTCCACCGTCGCGTGGGCCATTCCTTGATCCAGGTTGTTCCTCTCTCTCTGCAATATTCCATTAATTTGTTTACGTCTTCGATTGTTTTCTTAAAAATCTCTTCATTTGCTGCTAAATTCATTTGATATCAAACAGATCCATTTTTTTCTTCTTCTTTTGTTTGCCTCATTCGTATCTTTTGTATTTCTTTCCATGATTAATATGCTTTTTGTTGGTATGTTAATGTACTCCCTACAACTATAGCAAGGCCTCAAACTTGGGAGGCTTAATGTTTAACCAAGCTGTATATTCTTTCTTTCTATCCTTTTTTTTTTGTATTTTCAATAATTATCGAATTGGAAGTAGGCCAGATTTTCAAATCCTAGAGTGGATGTGAATTGTGAAAACTGTCAATGCCGCAGGTTCTGCTGGCAGTTTTGATTCTACAATGATAGGAAATGTTATATAATTTTGATTTCATAATATGCTCTCTACATGTTTGATTAAATTCCTGTTAGAAAGTATAAACAATCTTTCCATTGTGTAATTAATAATCAAGATATTTTTGAGAATATGATCCACGTTTTATAGTTGAATTAATGTTAAAGCTAGTATATTTAAGAGTTTGGTGTCATATTTAAGCTAGTATATCTGCTTTTTCTAGGAAAATCTGGTGCTGGCCTAAAAATAAGAAAAGTAGAAATTGGATAGCCTGTGATTATCTTTATTTGGTAATGTTTCAATTTTCAAGGAGAGTAAAACGGGGAAAGAAACAAAATCGCTTTGGGTTGGGATTAAACTTTGCTGCACCTTTGATATGGATCATTAGGATTAATCTTTGCTTATCTAATATTTACAACTGCTGCACTAATATTTATTCACAATTGCTGCACTATTCTTCTTTGGCTTCACAATTAACGCACAAATAGGCCTGTGATTGGATCATTGACACAAATAGGCCTGTGATTGGATCAATTAGATGTATCTATTTGTCAATTAGATGTATCTATTTCATTGTTTGGATCATTGGGCCTGTGACTCTTTGAGAGAAGGGCCTTAGACCTTAAAAATGTTCAACATTTTCTCTCTTAACACTTAGAGGAGCACTGGGATAATACTTTTTAATATTTGAATGGATTATACAACATAAGTTTGTGCCAGGCTCCCCACAATCTATGTGGGGTTAATAATGTTGAAATCATTTCTACATTCTGTGGTCCATGAGTTGTAGCATATATACAATGATAAAAATGTATTATTCTTGTATACTACTTTGATATGATCTACCATATATTCATGGCATAGACCCATCTAATGAAGTGGAGGGAGAAGAACTAGGGCATGACTACTGGGAGGTACATGTTCAAGTCGCAGTTAAACCCAATGAGAGCTTGATACGAATGTATAGACTTATTAGAACAATTGGACAAGCTGTTGAAGCTCATGTTGCTTGGCCTGCTCCATTTGTGGTAGCCTTTTAGCTCTTAATTATTAGTTTTATTATCAAAGTAATTATTTGATTAACGTATATAGTTCCTAATTTCTTTACATATTTATTTTTTGGATGTAGATTTCACAAGTCGTTGATGCTAATCGGGACTACTCATACAAGTAAATTTGGAAATATGGTTATTCATTGAGGTAATGAAAATTGTTTGGTTCATTTTAATGAAGATTGTTGGAAATAGGCTTCTAACTTTCTGGTTCTAGATGAGAATATATGATTTTAGGGTTACAGTAATTGCTTATTTTTCTAATTTTTGAGCAACTTGCTTACTATTTTTCTGTTCCCTACTAATTCTATCTTGTGAATTGTACTGATCTACAGATTCTAGAGTGTGGCTAGCATTATTCTTCTCAACACTCGTTCAAGTGATGGATGTGTCAGTTCATTTGTTATGCTATTGGATTACGAGCTAGATGAAGTGCGTGTTAAGTGGATTAATTTTGTCTTAGAATATATGTGACTCACTCTAGAGGTATTACTTTCTGTACTTTGGTCAATAAATTGATGCATGATTGTACTTCGGTCTAATTTCTCTGATGTTCAATCTTTGATGGCCCAGTTTCTCTAGCTCCTCTAAATGATTGTCACTAATATCATCCCAAAAGATCTTTAAGCATGGCATGTCATGACCACAAGGTTATCCAAAAGAACACTCTTTACTAACAAATACTTTAATCTTTTGAATAAATGACTAGCTTTTTTCTTCTTCCGAATGGAATCAATAGTCCTTTAGCATTTCTTTTAAGAGGAATGATAAATTTTCTGGAATAATAGTAATTGTGTTGAGTATTGGATGGAGTTAAAAGAAGAAAATGTATTGATATATGAAAATAGTAGTTATTAATTAGTTTGCATTGTGATTGCGAGTTGAAATACAGGCTGTGCCTGAGTATAGATTGTTTGAATTTAACAGGTTTTCGAAAGTTTGGGATAGTCCGAAAAACAGAGGAAATTCTCTCGAAATTTATAAGTTTTATACTTAGATTATTTTATAAATCTGGAAGTTATTCCTTTTGAGCAACTTTCTTACTATTTTTTTGTTCTCTGCTAATACTATCTTGTGAATTGGACTAACCTGCAGATTCCAGAGTGTAGCTAGTATTGTTCTTCTCAATACTAGTTCAAGTGATGGATTTGTTGGAAGTACTGCTCATTTCTTTAGCAAGAATTCTCTCAGTTTGTATTGTGAAAATTTTTAAATTATTAGGTATTTTTTTAATATTTGGTACAATTGATCAAAAGATTATTGGGTGTTATATGAATATATATTTCGTTGAAAAATTAATGAATTCTTTCACTGCAGTCATTATAATTTGTTTGGTTGTCTTGTGTATGGAACTTGGAGTACATTATGTTAGAAACGCTTTTTTATAGTTGGCTTTTATATTTTACGCTTATGTTTTGTAGAATCGAACTAAATATGTAGAGAATTTGAAGTTAGGTAGAATTGGTGAATTGCATTAATTGACAGGACTATTATAGATGAAAAAGACTCAAAATAACATTAGGTGCGTGTCGGTGCGTAGTGGGCACATGCATGAGCGGCATATGGTGGTTTGGTTGGGGCGCTAGAGTAAATCACAGTTTTAATCTGTTATGGTTATAAAATAATCGATTACGATTTTTACACGGGATTGTTAAATAAATAAGATCACGTTTTTTATTATTTTAATCACACTTTTCAAATTTTAACGCGCGTAAAAAATGTGGTTGATAATGCCAACACAAATTAACAATCACACTAATTTTATTTTTAATCACGCTTTTTATTATTTTTATTCACGCTTTACGTTATTTTGAACCACATTTTTCCGTTTTATCGCGCACAAACAGCGTGGTCAATAATGTGAAATCGACTAAACATCACACTAATTTCATTTGTAATCACGCTTTGGGTTATTTTTAATCACGTTTTATGGTATGTTTAATCACACTTTTCGATTTTTATCACGAACATAAGTGTGGTCTATAATACAAGACTGTGATGTTTTAGTTTTAACATCACACTAGTTTTATTTTTAATCACGTTTTTTGTGTGTAAATAATCACTCGCAAAAAGCATGATCGAAAATTTTGATTTTATATTACATCCCCATAAGCTATGCTTGGAAAAATGTGATTATAACCTTAAAATCACACGTATAAAGTGTGATGTTTTAACAATAGAAAATCCTAACTCAACTCGAAACCTTATTTTGACCCGAAAACTCTAAAAAGGCCAAATACTCAAAAGCAAAACCCTAATACTCAAAAAAGTCCCGAGATAACATAAATTAAGTAAATAATATAAAATATTAAATTAAAAATAAAATTTTTTTGTAATTAAGATAAAATGACCATTTTGCCGCTAATACAGTAAAAAGTCTTAAAAATTCAAAATTTGACATATAGACACCCAAAATCAGATATTTATATATAATTAATTAATAAAATATAAAATAATAAAAAAAATGACGAAATTACCTTTGCATGGCCGGGTACTTTTTTCCTTTTAAGCTTAAAAATGAAATGTGCCCAAAAAGTTACTTTTTACCTTTTAAACTTAAAAATGAAAAAAAGATGTATAAATTAAGTATTATTTTGATCAAATATTTTTTATACAAGTAATATCTATAGTAATATAATAATATAGGTCAACAAAAATAAACAAATAATTATTTAAAATCTCTACACAATAAATAAGTCAAAAAGTCAATTCTAGTCAAACTAGCTTAATTTAGCTTAAAAACTTACACTTATTTAATTAATTGCTATCAAAATTATGATAAATTATGAAAAGACTAATTTAATTATAAATACATTGATATAATAGATTTTAGTAGGTTTAGATACGAAAATTATATATAAAATTAATATTTTATACATTTATATTCACAAAAATGTACCAAAATATAAATTAATACCCTAATTAAATACAAAATTAGCTTTTTAGTCTCCCAAACAAGCATGAATGAAACTCCATCTGCAAAATCTGATAACACCTCTCTCAAATAACTCCCACCACCCCATGCAACCAATAGGGACCAAGAAAAATTCAAAATTTAAATTTTATGTAATTATTATGTCTCCACTATATTTTTGTTATAAAAATACACCAAGCACACCTTCTCCTCTAGGCATATTCGGCTGAGAGAGTGAGGGACCAAAAAAATTTCTAAGTATTTTCAAAGAAGAAGGAAAGAAGAGAGAAGGAAGAAAGGAGGACGAGAGAATCAAGAAGGAAGCAACAAAGCTAAATCTAACTCTTCCTTAACTTTTTAGGTATCAAAAGAGGTAAGCAACTCTCTTAAATCTTCTGATATTCTCCCTTAAGATACCCCTCAATCCATCTCTATAGCAAATTCTAAGAAAAAAAAATAAAGAATAACTCAAAAAAAGGCGGCGTAGATGCAAATAGTGGATTGTTGGGGTAAGATTGTTCTTTGCATGTACTTGCATGTATATGTTTTTAAGTTTTATGGCTTGTGTGTATTCTAGAGTTTTGGTTTATGTGGGTTAATAACATGCATGCAAAGAAAACATGTTAAAATGTACACAACATAAGCTAAGTAACCAAAACCTTAAGTAGCCTGATTTTCTGAACTTACTTTCTGCCACCAATTTTAAAATAGTATAACTAATTGTAGAAACATTATATTAATGTTAATTTTGTGTCCAGATTTAGATTTTTGAGTTCTCTTTCATAAAAAATTAGTCTGAAGTGATTTCGTTGGGTAGAACTCCAGATATCTCATTTTTGCCAAAGAGTGTCAGATATTGACCACTCTGAGTTTCAGACCTAAAAACCCTAAGTTAGAGTGAGAACCGAGTTTCGGTCGAAACATAAACTTTGTAGAGGACATATTTATCTTTTTTTTCCACCAACATTGAGCCAAGTATATGAAGTCTTGATAGATCAAAATACTTTCCAAAGTCACTATTAAAGTTCAGTAACTAACAGACCTCTATGTCGCATATTTTTGTGAGACCCAAACCCAACTTTTTAGAAGTCAAATTCAAATGTGGTAAACATGAAAAATATAGCTAACATATTAAGCTAATTACGGAGCAAACATCACCTCAAAATACCTTATGATGATATCCCAAAGGTTTGGAGCATTCTCTGTTAAAAATATATTCTGCAGACCCTTTTTAGGCTAACTGAACCTTTTTTATAAATTGGCCAACTTCTCAAACGTTTTCCAAACAATTAGCCCTAGAACAAAACAAAATACTTTTAGGGGACACCTTAAAATAAAATCTCACAAAAAATTAGACCTAGAACCCTTGAACTGATGCCCCAAAACAGTGGTTAACAGAAGCTCAATGTCTATGTTTTTCTTTGTAAAATGATAAAGGGTTTTACTAAAATAAAATAAATGACCTTTTTACCTTAGAAACTGACCTTGGTGATAAATATGAAAATTATAGAAAATACGTTTATCTAATTGGTGTTAAAATTTTAGAAATTTAATCAATGTCTAAGTACTTCAAAGCACTGTCGCAACTTTAAAACTAGCTATTAAACTTGTACCTAAAATTAGCTAAGTGTTCGAATGATGTGTTACTTATAAGACTTGAGTATGTGAATCTTATATGAATTTTGTGAGTAATTAGTATATGAAAATGATACTTTTGATGAAATAAATTCATGTCGATGGTTCGATTATATGTCGCTTAAATTGTGGTTATGTTTTGCATGATTGTACTTGATAGTTTAGCAAGTTGTACCATGTGCCCTATCATATTTATACGACATGCAATGATTAACTGCACACAAGAAGCATGCTGCACATCATGAACTTCTTACATGTCATCTTGGGTTATCGGAGTCCCTTTCGTATCTTTCAATTGGGTTGAGTAACATGAAAATCAATTATTCAGTGGTTCTGGATCTAGGACGTCCTTGGTTGCCATATTGATATTGAATTGGAGGTTTTTAATTATAAAAGGGGGATTTAGGCACCATAGTTTCGTCACTAGTTTTATTTAGACTTTGGGTTGATACTTAACAATTATCCTAGTACTTAATGTGGGACCGTTGGCCCGTATAAGGGTGGTTGATAACTGGGTGACCTTCCCTCACGCTGTTGCCATTGAGTAAAACGGTTGAGGCATGTAGCCAAGGTGAGCGTTTACCTTTCGCAACGAGGCAAAGATAGGTTATGTGAGCAATGCCATCAAGTCTACTCTGTAATTCCTGACATGGAATTCATGATTCTGTTCTTGAAGTACTTGGGGTTGGGCATCTGCATTGCATTCATCTGCATCACGCACTCGCACCACTGTTCTTATATGTGCTTGTCCTGTTAAAAATGATAAATTGTCTATATCTCTGCCCCCCTTAAAATTGCATTGGGTATTATACGATATGTATTGTAGATATCTTGTTGTGAGTTTGTTAGACGGTTTAGGAAATTTGCTTCTGAGCTCTGTCTCATGGCATTCGTGCCACATGTAAAGAAGAAGGACTTTTTGAGGCAGGCGTGTTCATTGAGAAAGAAAACTACAAAGAAGGGGAGAGTGGCAGGAGCAGGTTAACCCCAAAGACGCAGCTTGAAGACGTAGGATGTCTACCTTTTTGATCTTTTATGCAGTTTTCCCACGGACATATTGTAACTTGTTAAATTTTCTGGATGACTGTAATAATTAAGTATTTTGAATAAATTCTGAACCGTTAATGATGTATTAATTATCATAAGTAATTATGAATGTTCGGCTAGAATATGTCCCTTATTTATAGTTACGTATGTCCCAATATACCCGGGGAACGGGACGTCACCGTTGGTATCAGAGCCTAGGTTTAGTGAACCTTTAGGCCTTGAGAAATGGGAGATTACGAGTTTTGTAGCGTAAAAGCTCTGTAGAGTGTCAGTACCATTAAGTTTTCACGTATAATTTTAACAACTTAAAATCTTTACCTTAGAATTTTCTCTATCTTTCTTTCTTTAGGATGGCGTCCGACGCAGAACCAGTCGGGGAACCATGGGCAGCATCAGATCCAAAGGACTTAGATCCCGAAGAAGATCCAAAAGAGGACCCAGGGGAAGAACCCCCTGAAGAGCAAGACCCAGTAGACGTGTTTTCGTTAGCATGGATGTTTTCGAACGAGTGGCCAGTGCAGGGAGAGGAAGAGGCCGAGGAAGTAGGAGCAAACGTAGAACCCGATGTAGTAGGGGACAAGGCAGACTTCGAAGTAGATGATGAGGAGGAACCTAAGGACGACGACGAGGATGAGGAGCGAAACATCGCCTTCTTTTATGATCCACTAGAGGCGCTACTGCCCGAATCGGAGGACGACAAGGAGACAGATGCAAGAACCTACTGGAGCTGCCAAGACTATTCCAAGGACTACCGTATTGGCGAGTGGGTTTATGCCTGAGTATTCTCGAAAAGGACAAAGAGGTGGAGGAAGCTGGAATTGTTTCCTCGATTTATAGGTCCAATAAAGGTTCTAGGGAAACACGACGAAACAGCATACCAAATGGAAGTACGCCTGGGTTTAAGGAGCGACTCAGAGATTTGGTAAAGACCCAATGGCTGCAGACGACAATGCCGAGAGATAAACGAGGGATCGTTGAGCCACGTAGCTCAGATATCAACTTCGATGATCTGAAGACTTATGAAGAGGTACCGGTGACCATCACAGATAGAGCTCGTATAAGGCCAGAGAACATTTGGTACGTAGAGGTCCAATGGCGTTACTATGTCATTTACGAAGCGACTTGGGAACGCGAGGTAGTTGTTTGTCACTTCTATCCGCATTTTCTTGTTTAGGCTTTAGTACGCTAGGCGTTGTACTTTTTTTTTTGTTTGAAAGTTGTGTGCGTTGTGTGAACTTTTTGAGAACTTTCTACCAGTTACGTGTTGAATGAAATGAAAATATTCGTTGTTAAATTTTTTATAAACTGTCTCAAATTCATAAGTTATCTCATAATCTCAAACTAAAATCTACAACATTCAAAAAAAAAATTGAAGACAATTAAGAAGGGAAACAACCCCCCCCTAATCACGACACACTCTCTTAGATAGTCAATAGACCATCAAACCACCGATAAGTTGACTAACTCCTAGATGATAAAGCACTCGGAGTAGCATATGTTTTGAAGGAACATCGTTAAAACCCCGCAATTTAACCCTTATAAGTTTTTTTTTCCCAAACCCTTGTATCAACTTCTATACAGGTTAGAATTCTTTGCTTATCTTTCCTTCTAATGGCACCGGTCCTCAACAATGCTACCCAGTAACATTCGTAGGTAATCCTTCACCACCATTCATTTCCTGACTTCAACACCACATCCGACTGAAACAATTTTGAAAACTCTTGAAATCCCAACCTGGGGAGTTAACTTGGATATGCTTGAATTGAAATACGTTAGGTCGACGTAATTTAAGGGCAAATATCCATTTTGGCTACCCGTTGCTTAAACATACATTTTGTCAAAGTCTGATGTTGCACAAAATAATCCGAGAACCTCCTTTTTGTAATATTCATTAATTGTCGATTTCTTATCCCTAGTTCATCTAAGCTTCAATCGACCTCTCGACCCGAGCCAATGGTGATTGCTTGAACTATGACACCTTGCCTAAATTTAACCTATCCCTGAACCATCTAGGTTCCGCCCTAAGTTACTATAGTCCCAGTTATATTTTGTACCATTCGAAATTTTTAGCTAAGCACTTACCTATTCATTGCCTTATGGTCACTTTCTCTGAAACCAGTAAAATTAAGCTGACCATCCTTATTAAATCTCATGTATGTTTGGCCGTCGATCTTCAAAACCTTATCCATAGGTCAGAAAGTGACGACGATCGTCGAAATATTATGTTATTAGGCCTTAACACCTTCACGAAAGATTAGGACAATGCACAGAAATCTCTTAACACCTTTTCAAATCATAGCGCAATATTTCCTCAATATTACGACTCAAAGCACCGCCAACGTTTGCGCTTAATGAAGTTTTGAAGACCGAGATCCCCGACTATAGGAATGGTTAAGTAAAGAGTTTACTCAACTAACTACGTCTTTTTAAAAGACCCGACAAGTAGAACCATGCTATCAGTAACCTATAATTAGGAACAATAACTTCACACCAAAGGACTCACAATGCTACCATATGACAGAATTTAGACTTTTCTCAGACTAGTTCACAGTGGACCCACACATCTAATGAACCGAAAAGAAAAAGATTCGTGCCGATGGTAGAGAAGAGAAAAATAAGAGACAACCTCAAGCTTAGGGAACCCTTAGTATGCAAGTAATGGAAGAATATCTGTACGTATCGATATTCACGTCAACCTTTCTCACCAAGATGATAGTACCCGAATTCGGCCATCCCCACTTTCAATAGAGAATTTCTGACAACGATATGAGCATCAAGAGCTTGATGGAGAGTTAATAATCAAACCACAATGGATCACGTGACTTGATATTTGCCTCATACATACCTATTACCACAATTCAATTGCCCTGGAGCGACCGACAACCGGAGAGAAATGATCCAGTCAATTGAAGAAACCTCCAAACCCTACATACTAGTACGAGAAAGACAACGGTAGAAGTCAAGAGAAACAGTACAACACTTGAAAAGGTTGGAAAGCATTTGATTACGGACTTTGCCACCAGGATTTGTCAAAGATCGCCTCAAGAGTACGATAACATTCGGGTTGTAATAAATTACCTTACTAAGGCCGCCCGCTTTCTATTAGTTAAACCTCACGACACATTGGTAGCTACAAGCAAAAAGTATACCCATGAAAATTTATACCAACGAAAGTTCTTTACCAAACCTAACCGAGACCCGCATCTCACATGGGCAGTTTAACCACTCGGTTCTAAACCATGAAAAGTATGTTAAGAGAAGGCACAAAGGAGATTGAAGGAAATCCTTATTTTCGATCAAAGTCGCTTACAATAACGAGCTTCTAACTAGCCTTTGCAACCATATGAGTTTTTATGTGTGAACAATACTGTGAGATTATTAGTATACAGAATAGAAGCAGAAAGGAATTGATTGGTTGGGATAAAACTTTGCTAGTCAATAAAGTGAGACCCGAAATACAATAACGAAAATTCATATAAAACCCAGATTGGTAACCTTGCTATGACAATCTATGGTGAAGAAAGATAGAATCTCATTGAATAAGACTTTTCATACTAATAGGGAGATTGAGTGTCATGCTTTCACCTTAAAATTATAACCAACTTTAGTAAATAGTTTCGTGACCCCTTTTTCTTTTTCTTTTCTTTAGAGATGGCAAAACAAAGACAAAACCATGGGTGTTCAGCAAAAGTAGGCAAAACTGAAGATGAAGTGGAAGTCTCGAGCCTAACACGAGTTTTGCAAGATCTAACAGCTAACTTGGAGCGATAGCAAGGGAAGGCACCCCAAGAAGGATCCTGGTACTTATCAGACCTGAGAGTACAAAATATCCCAGTACCTGAGACGAAGAATTTTTTCCGAACAACTGAGGTTTTGATTAAGACCCCAAAGCAACAACAACCAACAGTAAGAGCTTGTTATAGGTGCAACCAGCCAGAACATAAGATGATAAACTGCCCGATAAGAACTTAAGAAGACAACCAAGGAGGACCACTACAAAATAACAAGAAGGCCACATGCTCGGAACCTTACCCTCAAGATAACCAACGAGAACAACTAGAAAAAAGGACACCAAAATTAAAAATCTGTTATCAATGTCATAGGCTCGGACATAAAAGATCTGAGTGCCCACTACGAGAAATACTAAACTACAACCACCATCAACCAAAACAGAGTTACAAGGATCAAACAAAACTGTTGCAGCAAAGAACAAATGGTGTGAAAAAGGTGGTGCAATCTGACCAACCAGAGAGTAATAAGGGGAGTGTCCGCCGTTCACAAGAGACAAGCTCAAGTAATAAGTTTGGACATAGAAAGTTTGAATGCCCGTGCCCAAGGAAAAAAAAACTATAATATTCGTCGAAAGGGAATGAGTGGTTTGGAAAGGATAATACAACTTCACCAACAAGAAAATCAATGGACAGAAGACTCGCCTTCACAAGAGAAAAAGGGAGTATTCGTTAATGATTGAAGGTATGCCCAAATTTGAAAAACTCTAAGATATACGTTAGTTAAACTTGTTGCATTATCCCGAGAAAGGATACGCTTGAAGAATAAAGGCTTTTAGGCTAGCTCTAGTAAGACAACTCCAGCGCCATGGTAAAGCAATGTGACCTTTGAGAATCGTCTGGTAAAGCAATAAGAAATTACTCAAGTAAACAAGGATAACAACTTCAAAGAAAAGAGATACAAGTGATAACCATCCACCATCTATGGCATGAAATTTCGATGACGAAATTTATTTAAGGAGGGTAGATTGTAACACCCCGGTCTAAACCATAATAGTAACCACTTAGACTATAACAACTCGGCTCGGATCCTAGTGGTAACAACACGGATTGTAACTACCCATAGAGCGATCTAGCCCAAACTCTAATACTTGCGACGGTTAGACAATGAGAATTTAAGTTAATACATGAACAATAGAAAATTTTAGCTCATTCCGAAACCCTAATTTGACCCGAAAACCCTAAAAGGCTAAATACTCAGAGTTAAAACCCTAACACTTAAAAAAGTCTCGGAACAACTTA
The DNA here is from genome assembly GCA_032360265.1 of Heliamphora ciliata. Lineage (NCBI taxonomy): Eukaryota > Viridiplantae > Streptophyta > Magnoliopsida > Ericales > Sarraceniaceae > Heliamphora > Heliamphora ciliata. The sequence continues at coordinate 13,164 of JAUMHN010404868.1, forward strand.
AATTAAGTAAATAATATAAAATATTAAATTAAAAATCAAAAATTTCTATAATTAAGATAAAATGACCATTTTACCCATAGTACAGCAAAAAGTCTTAAAAATTCAATATTTGACACATAGACACCCAAAATCAGATATTTATATACAATTAATTAATAAAATACAAAATAACAACAAAAATGACCATATTTCCCTCGCATGGCCCGGCACCTAGGAGAATGTGACCAAAAAGCCACTTTTTGCCTTTTAAGCTTAAAAATGAGAAAATGATGTATAAATTAAGTATTATTTTAATCTAATACTTTTTATACAAGTAATATATATAGTAATATGGGTCAACAAAAGCAAATAAATAATTATTTAAAGTCTCTATACAATAAATAAGTCAAAAAGTAATTCTAGTCAAACTAGCTTAATTTTGCTTAAAAGTTTATACTTATTTAATTAATTGCTATCAAAATTATGATAAATTATAGAAGACAAAATTAATTATAAATACATTGATATAATAGGTTTTAGTAGGTTTAGATACCAAAAAGATACATAAAATTAATATTTTATGCATTTATATTCATAAAAATGTAACAAAATACATATTAAAACCCTAATTAAATACAAAATCAGCTTTTTAGTCTCCCAAACAGGCATGGTTGAAACCACATCTGTAAAATCTAACATACACCTCTCTCAAATAACTCCCACAACCCCATGCAACCAATAGAGACCAAGAAAAATTCAAATTTTAAATTTTATGTAATTATTGTCTCTACTATATTTTTGTTATAAAAATACACCAAACACACCTTCTCCTCTAGGAATATTCAGCTGAGAGAGTGAGAGAGTGAGGGATCCAAAAAATTTCTAAGTATTTTCAAAGAAGAAGGAGAGCAGAAGAGGGAAGGAAGAAAGGATAAGGAGTAAAGAATCAAGAAGGAGGCAACAATGCTAAGTCCATCTCTTATTCAACTGTTTAGGCATCAAAAGAGGTAAGTAACTCCCTTAAACCTTATGATATTTTCCCTTAAGATACCCCTCAATCCATCTCTATAACAAACCCTAAGAAAAAGAAATGAATAATAACTCAAAAAAGGCGTTGTAGATGCAAATAGTGGATTGCTAGGGTAAGATTGTGCTTTGCATGTACTTGCATGTATATGTTTTTGAGTTTTATGGATTGTGTGTATTTTGGATTTTTGATTTATGTGAGTCTATAACATGCATACGAAGAAAACATGTCAAAATGTACACAATATAAGCTAAGCAACCAAAACCCTAAGTAGCCTGATTTTCTAGACTTACTTACTTTCTGCCACCAACTTTAAAACATCATAACTAATTGTAGCAAAATGATCTTAAAGTAATTTTTGTGTCTAGACCTATATTTTTAAGTTCTCTTTCATACAAAATTGGTTTGAAGTAATTTCGTTGGGTAGAACTCTGGATATCTCATTTTTTCCAAAGAGTGTGTTTGATGTTGACCACTATGAGTGGAAGACCTAAAAATCCTAAGTTAGAGTGAGAACCGATCTTAGGTCAAAACATAATACTTGTAGAGGACATTGATCTTTCTTCTCACCAAAACTAAGCCAAAAATATGAAGTTTTGATAGGTCAAAACACTTCCCAAAATCACTGTTGAGGTTTAGTGACTGACAGACTTCTCTGTCGCACATTTTTGTGAGACCCAAAATCTAACTTTTTAGAAGTCAAATCCAAGAGTGGTAAACATAAAAAATGTAGTTAGCATATTAAACTAAATACTGAACAACAATCAGCCAAAATATCCACGGATGATACCGCAAAGGGTTTGAGCATTCTCTATTAAAAACACATTTTGTAGACCCTTTTAGATTGACTGAACCCTTTTTATAAATTGGGCAAATTCTCAAACTGTTTCCAAACAATTTTCCCTAGAACAAAACATAAAACTTGTATGGAACACCCTAAACTAAAACCTCATCAAAAAATAAGACCTAGAACCCTTGAACTGATGCCCCAAAATAGTAGCCCGCAGAAGCCTAATTTCTATGATTTTTTCTGTAAAATACTGTAGGATTTTACTAAAATAAAATAAATGACATTTTTACCTTAGGAACTATGTGAGACCTTGACCCGTTTTCTTTTTTCGGCGTTTTTGGACGCGCGTTACGTGCTTTCGTTTGATCATGTTTTTATTGCTTTTGTTGTATGATCGGGCTTAGAAATGCATGCGGGGTAGGTTTCTAGGGCCGTGGGCTGTTGTGGCACAAATTTCAAAATTTTAAGAAAAAAAAATATTTTGGAAGCCTATAAATATTTAGAGTTAGATATTTTCATAAAAATATTTTTTAAAACTTCTTCAACAAGCTTCATGTTTTCTCTCTGCCTTCTCTCTAAGTTCTCGGGGGCCCGGGGCTCAGTTTGCAACGATCAGACTGCCGATCCTTGTTATTGGCATCGTAGTCTACGCGTTCATCCTGACAGAATTTCATTTCGGCGAGACTCGATTTTGCACGTAGGTCAAGACATTGAGTTTTAAACTCACCGAGGTAAGATTCCAGACATGTATGTTTTATAAGGGTGCTATGTGTAATTGGGTATATTTTTATCGGTCGGATAGTTGTAGATCTGATTTTTTGTAAAGTTGGGTTTTTGGGTTTAAAATTGTGTTTCGTCGATTTGGGTGGATGAAATCGTGTTTCTAGAGTTTCTTTCAAGGGTTTGGTATTTAGCTTGGGTATGTGGATGTCCGAGGGTGTTGTGTGGGAGTTTGGAGGCTTCGATTCGGGTTTTGGAGGTGGAACCCGTAGCTTAAAAACGGTTTCTGGGCTTGTTCAGTCGACTGAACTCATAGGTTCAGTCGACTGGATCATAGTTCTTGAGTTCGGTCGACTGGACCGTGGGGCTCAGTCAACTGAACCATGCTTTGAGGTGTTTTTGTGGTTTTGCAGTGTGTTGTTTAGTCGACTGGGGGCTTGGGTCAGTCGACTAAACTTCTGGGCAGTGTGATGGAGGTTTGGTGGTTGGGTTTTGATTTCCGATTGACGTCCTATGGTATTCAATTGATTAATTTATGGAAATTTGTTGATTCAAATACCTGTGGATTCCTTTTGGGGTTTGGTTGGTTATGCGGTGGGTTCGGGTATCGTGTTGTGATCCTAGGTATGGTGTAGGTGTCGTCCTCGGGGGTGGCATACATGGTTAGATGCGGGTTGTTGGGGCACGGTTATGTGCTTGGTGTTTATGCATCGTGGTTGGGTACACAATGTACTTGAACCCTTGATCCTTTTGAGGAGAAAGGTAGTGTTTGTAACCTCGTGGTTTGAGGGGCTTAGTATAGCCTTCCTGTTAGACTTGGTTGTGTGGGTTGCCCATTGTCCCTATATGTGGACGGGTCCTGGTTTGTGGATCGGTCGTTCGGGTATTGAATGATGGGTGTGTGGCATGTGATGTCGTGTCGGGTTCTGTGACGGGTGATGTCACAGTTTGAGGTTATATGGCTATATGCGCTTATAGCTGATTTTATGCATTTATAATTGTGGTTTATTATGCAGGGATTATGTAAGCAGATTACATGTTTTGGTATTGTTGCGTGCACCATAGTTGCATGCTTTAAAACTCAGAAGTTTTGTAGGCATGGTTATGTGGAATATGCAGAACGGATGTATATGGTGTATGTTGTATGGGTTGCAAGTATTCTGTAAGTCGCGTGTGTAGCATGTGGCGTGGTTTGTGAAACGTAGTGTTAGTACGTGACTTTATGCATTTAAATCCTGATTAGGTTATGCATAGATATGTTCGGTATTATCCCGTAGTTTTCGGTGTTATCTTGTAATGTTCAGTTTTATCCTGTAATATGTGGTTTTATCCCGTGGCTTACGGTTTTATCCCGTGGTATAATCCATGGTCGGCAGTTTCATCCCGTGGCTAACGGTAAAGTATACGATTTTACCCCGTGGTTTGGTTTGCGATTTTACCCTGTGATTTGGTTTACAATTTTATCTTGTGGTTTGGTCTATGGTTTTATCCCATAGTATAGGGTTTTATCCTGAACATGTATGTTTATGTATGGATCTTTATCTCAGTGTTAGGACTGTAGTTGCGGCGTGTGAGAGCCGATTGTATGTATCATGAAATGCATGTACTGCATTATGGGACGGATAAAACCGTTTTCTAACTATTTTCAAGGCTTGAAAGAGAGTCTAAACCTGCACTTTGATTTCTTTGCATGCTTTGTTTATACTGCATGCCTGTCCAGTTTCTGCTGAGCCTTGGCTTATGGTGTGGGATTTGCTTTTCTTCAGGTACCGATCACGCAAGTTGATCTGGAGATGCTGGAGAGGTGGAACAGTTATAGTCTTTCTTTTTTTTTTTTGTTTTTATCTGTATCATGTATGTTTAATACATGTTTCTCGGCGTTGGAGCCTTGTAATGTATGACATTTGGCGTTTATATACAATACATGTATTTTATTTTGAGAGTGTATTTTTTGGCCGGGAGTTGTGGTTGTTTGTTTATGGGTGTTTCACGTGGCCCAGAGTTTGAGGCGTGACAACTTGGTATCAGTGCTCTGGGTTCAAATACCTACGAGCCATGGGAAGAGATTGCATCACCGTGTGAGGTTGATTGAGTGTGCTTAGTTGCATGTGTTTAGATGTTTCGGTAACATGAACGTAATAGCATGCGGGTCATACGTGCATGATGTGTATATATGAACATGGGAATTGAATCTTAGGAGTGATAGTCCTGCCTTTGGGCGTTTGGATTAACAAACTTGGGAGCCAACTTAGAAACGCGTTTAGCTGACGTGATTTCTAGCAGAGAATATGAGTAGGTTATCCAAATTGACGTGTCATTCTTGGTGGTTCTTCTCGGTATATGAGGTTTTGTTTAGCATGAACCTACGTGCTTATGTGTTAGCATGCTTATGTGATTTATGCTATGTGCTGCATCTCATGTTCTGCCTTTTTCATATAGATGCGATGTCTACGAGATGAGGGCGAGGCCGTGGTCGAGGCCGTGGCCGTGGTGTTGGCCAAGGGGATGTTCCTATCTCTGATGCTGGGGATGCCAATGCTCCCTTCGGACCGATGGACGCGACGGAGCTGTTGCATGTGCTGGCGGGTTCTATCCAGCAGTTGGTTAGAGGTGAGATTGTTAGGGAGAGAGAGGGAGTACCTAAGGCGAGGGCTACAGTAGCGACGCGGGAGTTCAGATGCATGGATCCGCCTACCTTTGCTGGGGATCCTGATCCTATTGTGGCGACAGAGTGGCTGGAGTTGGTGACTCGGATCCTAGACACATTACAGATTGAGGAGGACGAGTTGCGGGTTTCTTTTGCTACCTTTCAGTTGAGGGGTGCTGCTCATGCGTGGTGGAAGTATGTCAGGACCATTGCGGGAGTCAGATGGGCAGCTTTTACAAGAGTGTCTCTGGAGAAATACTTCTCAGTTTCGATGAGAGATTTGTACAGGGAGGAGTTCTACACTCTCACCCAGGGGCCATGGATGTCATGCAGTACGAGGCCAGGTTTACATGCTTGCCCCGGTTTGCACCGGAGTTGGTGAGCACAGATGAGCTGTGATCGATGAGGTTCGAGCGGGGCTTGAGGCCAGCGATTAGGGAGCGTGTGGTCGCGATGGGATTTCGTGTCTTCACAGAGCTGGTGGAGGTAGCAGCGAGGGTGGAGAACACTATGACTGAGATTCGAGCTTCTAGGGAAGCCAGGACACCTCAAGGTGGGATAGAGGCGTAGACAGGTTTGCGTTCCAGCAAGAGGCAGAGGTCCTTTGGTCCCAACTTTCATCCATCTGGACCACAGCAGTTCTCTACACCAGCACCATCAGTGACTTCGTCGGGAAGGCCAGAGCAGAGGGAGGTCAGATGTTATCGGTGTGGACAGCCGGGGCATCGTGTGTCAGATTGCCCGCAGCCGAGACAGTATTGAGACCCACAATTGAGGTAGTCTTAGAGCTCCGTACCAGATCAGTCACAGGACATGGAGATGCTGATTTGTTACAGATGTGGTCAAACGGGGCCTATCCGTTGGACTTGTCCCCAAAGAGAGAGTGCGGGCACACCTGAGGGTTTGTATATGTAGGAGCGACAATAGTATCCTGCGGTTTAGACTTCCCGAATGGCAGGTGGGAGTACGTCAGTTGAGACGGTGCGGCAGCCAACAGCGTCGAGTTATGGTGGACAGGGCAGAGCGACACTGCCACGAGCGTATTCCCTGATAGCTCCTAGTTCTTCCAGGGCACCAGTCGTGCCGGATGATGCAGGCATACCTTCAGCGAGCAGAGGTACTTTCTGAGTATGCAAGCTTTGGGCCAGTTTCCTTGTTACATCAGGTTGGGAGTTGGTGATAGATTTCGTGGATGATGTGCTGTGTTGAAGCAGTGGCTGGTGATGATGTGAGGTTGGGGTGAGTTGTAGGTCCCGTGTCCTTGAGATAGTTAATCATTGTTTAGGATGCCTGACTTTGTTTGACTATATCCAAGAAATGGTTTGGCTAACCATCTTGTATGCCTGTGTCGATTGCGGTCGACGATTTATTGTTTTGACCTTGAGTTGAATTTTGGGGGCAAAATTCCTTTAAGGGGGGTAGCGTTGTGAGACCTTGACCCATTTTCTTTTTTTGACATTTTCGGACGCGCGTTACGTGTTTTCGTTTGAGCATATTTTTATTGCTTTTGATGCATGATCGGGCTTAGATATGCATGAGGGGTAGGTTCCCGGGGCCGTGGGCTATTGTGGCACGAATTTCAAAATTTCAAAAAAAAAAATATTTTGGAGGCCTATAAATATCTAGAGTTAGATATTTTCATAAAGATATTTTCTAAAACTTCTCAAACAAGCTTCTTGTTTTCTCCCTGCCTTCTCTCTAAGTTCTTGGGGGCCCGAGGCTAGATTTTCGACGATCAGACTGCTGATCCTTGTTATTGGCGTCATGGTCTACGCGTTCATCCGGACAAAATTCTATTCTAACGAGGCTCGATTTTGCACGTGGATCGAGACGTCGAGTTTTGAACTTACCGAGGTAGGATTCTAGACATGTATGTTTTATAAGGGTGCTATGTGTAATCGGATGTATTTTTACTGGTTAGATAGCTGTAGATCTAATGTTCGGTAAAGTTGGATTTTTGGGTTTAAAACCGTGTTTCGTCGATTTCGGTGGATGAAATTGTGTTTCGAGAGTTTCTTTCGAGGGTTTAGTGTTTGGCTTGGGTATGTGGATGTCCGAGGGTGTTGTGTGGGAGTTTGGAGGCTTCGATTTGGGGTTTGAAGGTGGAACCCGTAGCTTAAAAACGATTTCTGGGCTTGTTCAGTTGACTGAACTCATAGGTTCAGTCGACTGGATCATAGTTCTTGAGTTCGGTCGACAAGACCGTGGGGTTCGATCGACTGAACCGTGCTTTGAGGCATTTTTGTGATTTTTCAGTATGTTGTTCAGTCGACTGGGGGCTTGGGTCAGTCGATTGAACTTCTGGGCAGTGTGATGGTGGTTCGGTGGTTGGGTTTTGGTTTCTGATTGGCGTCCTATGGTATTCAATTGATTAATTTATGAAAATTAATTGATTCAAATACCTGTGAATTCCTTTTGGAGTTTTATTGGTTGTGCGGTGGGTTCGGGTATCGTGTTGTGATCCCGGGTGTGGTGTAACTGTCGTCCTTGCGGGTGGCATGCATGGTTAGAAGCAGGTTGTTGGGACACGGTTATGTGCTTGGTGTTTGTGCGTCGTGGTTGGGTATGGAATGTGTTTGAACCCTTGATCCTTTTGGGGAGAAAGGTGGTGTTTGTAACCTCGTGGTTTGAGGGGCTTAGTGTAGCCTTCCTGTTAGGCTTGGTTGTGTGGGTTGCCGGTTGTCCTTGTATGTAGACGAGTCCCAATTTGTGGATGGGTCATTCGGGTATCGAATGACGGGTGTGTGGCATGTGATATCGTGTTGGGTTTTGTGACGGGTGATGTCACGGTTTGAGGTTCTATGGCTATGTGCACTTATAGCTAGTTTTATGCATTTATAATTGTGGTTTATTATGCATAGATTATGTAAGCGGATTACATGCTTTGGTATCGTTGCGTGTACCGTAGTTGCATGCTTTAAAACTCAGAAGTTTTGTAGGCATGGTTATGTGGAATATGCGGAACGGATGCGTATGGTATATGTTGCATGGGTTGCAAGTATTCTGTAAGTCGCGTGTGTAGCATGTGGCGTGGTTTGTGAAACATAGTGTTAGTATGTGACTTTATGCATTTAAATCATGATTAGGTTATGCATAGATATGTTCGGTGTTATCCCATAGTTTTCAGTGTTATCCTGTAATGTTCAGTTTTATCCTGTAATATACGATTTTATCCCGTGGCTTACGGCTTTATCCTATGGTGTAATCCGTGGTCGGTGGTTTCATCCTGTGGCTTACAGTAAAGTTTACGGTTTTACCTCGTGGTTTGGTTTGCAGTTTTACCCTGTGGTTTTGTTTACGGTTTTATCCTGTGGTTTGGTCTATGGTTTTACCCCATAGTATACGATTTTATCCCAAAAATGTATGTTTATGTACGGATCTTTATCTCAGTGTTAGGACTGTGGTTGCGGCGTGTGAGGGCCAGTTTTATGTATCATGGATTGCATGTACTGCATTATGGGACGAATAAAACCGTTTTCAAACTGTTTTCAAGGCTTGAAAGAGAATCTAAACCTGCACTTCAATTTCTTAGCATGTTTTGTTTATACTGCATACCTGTCTAGTTTCTGCTGAGCCTTGGCTCACGGTGTGGAATTTTTTTTTCAGGTACCGGTCACGCAGGTTGATCTTGAGGTGCTGGAGAGGTGTAAGAGTTATAGTCTTTCTTTGTTTTGTTTTTATCTGTATCATGTATGTTTAATACATGTTTCTCGGCGTTGGAGCCGTGTAATGTATGCCATTTGGCGTTTATGTACAATACATGTATGTTTATTTTGAGAGTGTATTCTCGGGCTGGGTGTTGTGATTGTTTGTTTATGAGTGTTTTTTGTGGCCCGGAGTTTGGGGCGTGACAAACTGACCTTGGTGATAAATATGAAAATTATAGAAAATATTTTTATCTAATTGGTGTTAATATTTCAGAAATTAAATCAATGTCTAAGTACTTCAAAATGCTGTCGTAACTTTAAAATTAGTAGTTAAACTTGTATCTAAAACTGGCTAAGTGTTCGAATGATGTGTTACTTATGAGACTTGAGTACGTGAATCTTATATGAATTTTGTGAGTAATTAGTGTATGAAAATGATACTTTTGATGAAATGAACTCATGCCGATAGTTCAATTCTATATCACTTAAATTGTAGTTATGTTTCGCATGATTGTACTTGATATTTTAGCAAGTTGTACCATGTGCTCTATCATATTTATACGCTATGCCATGATTAACTGCACACAAGAAGCATGCTGCACATCATGAACATTCCTACATGTCATTTTAGGTTATCAGAGTCCCTTTCGTATCTTTCAATTGGGTTGAGTAACATGGAAATCAATTATTCAGTGGTTGTAGATTTAGGACGTCCCTGGTTGCCATATTGATATTGAATTGGAGGGTTTTAATTATAAAAGGGGGATTTAGGCACCATGGGTTCGTCACTAGCTTTATTTAGACTTTGGGTTGATGCTTAGCGATTATCTTAGTACTTAATGTGGGACCGTTGACCCGTATAAGGGTGGCTGATAACGGGGTGGCTCGCCCTCACGCCGTTGCCATTGAGTAAAACGGTTGAGGCATATAGCCAAGGTGAGCGTTTACCTTTCGCAACGAGGCTAGGATAGGTTAAGTGAGCAATGCCATCAAGTCTACTCTATAATTCCCGGCGTGGAATTCATGATTTTGTTCTGGAAGTACTTGGGGTTTGGCATCTACATTGCATTCATCCGCATCACGCATTCGCACCACTGTTCTTATATGTGCTTGTCCTGTTGAAAATGATAAATTTTCTATATCTCTGCTCCCCTTAAAATTGCATTGGGTATTATATGATATGTATTATAGGATATCTTGTTGTGAGTTTGTTAGACGATTTAGGAAATTTACTTCTGGGCTCTAGCTCATAGCATTCGTGCCACAGGTAAAGAATGACTTTTTGAGGAAGGTGTGTTCGTTAAGGAAGAAAACTACGAAGAAGGGGGATAGTGGCAGGAGCAGGTTAACCCCAAAGACACAGCTTGAAGACGTAGAATGTCTACCTTTTTTTATCTTTTGTGCAGTTTTCCCACAGACATATTATAACTTGTTAAATTTTCTGGATGACTGTAATCATTAAGTATTTTGAACAAATTCTGAACAGTTAATGATATATTAATTATCATATGTAATTATGAATGTTCAGTTAGAATATGTCCCTTATTTATAGTTACGTATCTCCCGACGTGCCCGGACAATGGGGCGTCACAAAACCTCCTTTTTAAAATAAATAATCTCCCATTTCATATCAAATATGGCAACAAGGGACGTCCTAGATCCACAACCACTGAACAATGATTTCTATGTCACCCAACCCAATTTGAAAGATACGAAGAAACTCCGATAATCCAAGATGTAATATGTGAATGTTCATGGTGTGCAATATGCTTCTTGTTTGCAGTTAATCATGGCAGGGCGTATAAATATGATAGGGCACATGGTACTGTTGGAGGCAATATTGCGAAGATCATTATTTTTGTAAAACGATTTTCGATAAAAAATTAACTGGTCGAGCAAATGCCGAAACGGGCTCCAGATAAAAATTTTGACGAAAAACGATCAAAATCAAACCCGTGCAACCAAAGTTAATTTAGATGAATACCTCTTGTCGATCTAATCTTCAACTATGACTTGATTCCGAGTTGAAACTCCAGTCAGATCTTCTACTGTATTCCCTTACGCGATCCTCGAACATAGTGTGGGCTACGATCCTCCGAGAACTCGTACCGGCAGAACTCCGATATCTTTCGTATTGAAAGACAAAATATGATATCTCTGATATATGATATATGAACTATCAATCTCAACTTCATCACGACTTCATATTTTTGGCTCAGTTTTGGTGGACAGAAAGATAAATATGTCATCTACAAGTTTTATGTTTTGACCTAAGCTCGGTTCTCACTCTAACTAAGGGTGTTTAGGTCTGCAACTCAGAGTGGTCAAGATCTGACACTCTTTGGAACAAATGAGATATCTGGAGTTCTACCCAACGAAATCACTTCAGACCAATTTTGTATAAAAGAAAACTCAAAGACCTAGGTCTGGACACAAACATCACTTTAAGATCATTTTTGTACAATTATTTATGATGTTTTAAAGTTGGTGGCAGAAAGTAAGACCAGAAAATCTGGTTACTTAGGGTTTTGGTTGCTTAGCTTATTTTGTGTACATTTTTTTATGTGTTTTCTTTACATACATGTTATAGACTCACATAAACCAAAACTCCAGAATACACATAAGCCATAAAACTCAAAAACATACACATGCAAGCATATACAAAGCACACAATCTTACCCTAGCAATCCACTATTTGCATTTACAATGCCTTTTTTTGAGTTATTCTTCATTTCTTTTTCTTAGGGTTTGTAAGGTTTGTTGTAGAGATGGATTGAGGGGTATCTTAAGGGAGAATATCATAAGGTATAAGGGAGTTGCTTACCTCTTTTGATGCCTAAAAAGTTGAGGAAGAGATGGACTTAGTTTTGTTGCCTCCTTCTTGATTCTCTCCTCCTTCTCCTTTCTTTCCTCTCTCTTCTTCTCTCCTTTTTTTTTGAAAATACTTTAGAAATTTTTTGGTTCCTCACTCTCTCAGCCGAATATGCCTAGAGGAGAAGGTGTGTTTGGAGTATTTTTTACATACACAAGCCCAAAACTATCACAAAATCTCTAGAGAAACACTCGAAACCCGATTTCATCCTACCAAAAACACCAAAAACGATTTTAAACCAAAAAACCCAACTTATAAACCAATTTATCAAAACATAAATTAACTTTTTATGCATTTTTGTATGGTAAAAATACACAAGATTTCACGTAGCACCCTTATAAGACATGAGAGTTTAGGATCCTACCTCGTTGAGTTAAAAACTCGACGTCTCTAACCACGTGCAAAAATAAATAAATTTCGCCGGAATAGAATTCTGTCCGGATGAACGCGTAGCCCACCACGAGGGGATTAAGAATCTACTATCTGATCGTTGAAAATCGAGCCCTGGGCCCCCGAGAATCTAGAGAGAAGGCAGAGCTTTTGGTTTGAAAAAACAAAACTTAGCCACCAAGTCATGAAAATATCTTTTCCAAAATATCTAAAACTAGATATTTATAGGTCACGAAAATATCTCTTTTTTTTTTGAAAACGCACCACAACGCCCAACGGCCCGGGGAACCAACCCCGTATGCATATCTCTGCCCGATCAAGCATTAAAAAGCATATAAACATGCCGTAACAAGAACGGTAATCACGCGTTGAAAAATACAAAAAAAAAAACGGGTCAAAGTCTCACAAGTGATGACCCGGCTAGACACTTAGTTCGACTACATAGTCATCCAACGGCTGAAGGAATGCTCTTTGTCGGTCAGTAGACTTGGTTAGTGTGGTTGGGTCAGGGTTAGGATGGTCAACCTCCGTTGGGAATGATCTAGAATAACTTAAGTTAAATTGAATTAAAATTTAAACTAGTTGCATCATTCTTTCCATGCTCACTATTATACTTATCCTATCATATTTATTATGTTACATTTGTCCCTGTCATATTTATCTGTTGTGATTTGACCAGTTGCATGAGAAGAAAATTGTATATCTATGTTGTTCCTTCCGGGGTTTAGCTCACAGCAGTCTATGTTAAGTTTTGAGGAACCGGAGGCCCCAGTAGACGATACCGCATCAGAAGAGGTGGAACCGTGGCTCCCATAAGCCAGATTTTTCACCAAGTCTGCTGCAGAGACCTTTTTGGACTATTCGACCTTAGTGTTATTATTTCATACTTTCTGTCAATGAACTTTATTTTTAGATCTGTAATCTTAACTATTATGCTACTTTTACTTTAAATTTGAATTGGTATAATCGCTATTTAATTTCTCGCACAATTATTAGTTTTTGTCACTGTAGATATCCCCAGGTTTGGAGGCATCACAGAATCGAAACCCAGATGGACAGTGGACAAACATGGGCATCTTATGTTCCAAGGCCGGCTTTTCGTTTCGAACGTAAATGGAATACGGGAGAACATCTTCAAGGAGTTTCATCGGTCACCCTTCACAGTCCACCCAAAAGGGATTAAGATGTATCATGACCTAAAGCGAAAATATTGGTGGGGCGGTATAAAGTAGGATGTTGTAGATTACGTCGCCCAATGCCTCACCTGCTAACGAGTCAAGGTCGAACACCAAAAACCAAGAGGAACCCAACAGTTGTTGGAGATACCCGAATGGAAATGAGAGCATATTACCATGGATTTTGTTACAAAATTGCCAAGATTGCCTCAAGGACACGACCGAATTTGGGTTATCGTGAATCGCTTGACCAAGACCACACACTTCTTACCAGTTGGATCTTCTGACACTTTAGAGACCTTAAGCCAGAAATACATCCAAAAAGTAGTATGCCTACACGGGGTACCAGCTTCTATCATCTCTGATCGAGATCCTCGCTTCACATCTCTTTTTTTTGTGAAGTCTACAGATAGCATTGGGAACAGAGCTTTGCTTTAGCATGGCTTTTCAACCCTCGAAGATATGTTGAGAGCTTGTGTAATGAATTTTAAAGGAAGTTAGAAGAAGCATCTATTGCTAGGCGAGTTTGCGTATAACAATAGTTACCAGGCTAGTATCGGTATGCCACCATTCGAGGCGATGTATGGACGACCTTGCAAATCACCAGCATGCTGGATAGAGACTAGAGAAACCTACCTCTTAGGACTAGACCTTGTGCAAGAGATAACCAAAAAGATCAAATTGATTCGGTAATGCCTTGTCACTGCTCAAAGCCGGTAGGAAAGCTATGCAGACCAACGATGAAGACCTCTCAAATTCAACGTAGGGGATCACATATTTTTGAGAATCTAGCCACGTCGCGGGGTCATACGCATTGAGAGGAAGGGAAAGTTGTCACCCTAGTTCATTGACCTGTTCAAGATCCTGGCCAAAGTCAGAGCAATTGGTTATTGCTTAGCCCTGTCTCCCCAGCTTGTAGATGTTCACAACTTGTTTCATATCTCAATGCTGCAAAATATGAGCCAAACCCTGCCCACACCCTTAAATAGGAAGAGATCCAGATCGATGAGAATGCAACTTTTGAATAAAATCAATAAAGATCCTCGACTATCATGACAAGGTGCTCAGAGGAAAGACGATCCCGCTCATACACATGTTATGGCGACACGAGTGAGTAAAAGAGTCAATTTGTGATGCCCCGTCCTCCAGGCACGTCGGGACATATATAAATATAAATAAAGGGATATTCTAGCAATTCATTTGTATGTACATATCATAAATATTACATCTTTAAGAGTTCTGAACTGATTAAAAGGTACATAGTGTTTACATTTTCACCAAGAAATTTCAAAAATTACAAATAAGCATGGGAAAACTGATCAAAGAGAACAAAAGGAGAATACTAGAATCTTCAACAACCATCGTCGGGATTCTCCTGCTCCTAGAACTCCCACTGATAATCGTAGCTTTCCTCTCCTTTGGAGACCTTCTTTTTAAAGTTATCATCTCCCTCACCTGTGGCATGAATGCCATGAGCCAAAATTCAAAAGAAAATACTTTAAACCTTCTAATTATTCTCACGAAAAAATATTTTACAACGCATTTCATATTATATCCAGTACAATTTAAAGACAAGGAGAGAGACAAATTTGACAATTATAGCCTGGCAAGCATATAAAAGAACAAACATACAGGTATATGATGCAAATGGATGCGATGCAAGTGCCCAGCCCAACCCAACTTATAAATCAACCAATCAAATTTCGAGTGGCACCATTACGTTCCCGTACGTTAGGTTTCAGCATGTCAGCGTTCCCGATCATGTGGCATATAGCGAGTGTTCGGCTCAAGACGTGATACGGCTTAGGACATAGCATGGCTTAGGACGTATATGGCCCCAAAGTCATTCATACCCAACACAATATTCTGAATGGCACCGTTACATTCCCATACGTTAGGTTCCCGTACGTCAGCATTCCCGATCACTACGGCGTATAGCGACAGTTTGGCTTAAGACGTGATACAGCTTAGGACGTAACACGGCTCAAGACGTAATACAGCCTGAAGTTAACATGTTTAATACAATAATTCAAATGGTACCATTATGTTCCCGTACGTTAGGTTCCTGTATGTCAGCGTTTCCGATCACAGCGATATATAGCGGCAGTTCGGCTCAAGACGTGATATGGTTCAGGACATAACACAGCTCAAAACATATATGGTCCAAAGTAAATAAGCAAATACGATAATCTGAATGGCACCATTACGTTTCCGTACGTTAGGTTCCCGATCACTGTGACATATTGCGGCAGTTCGGCTCAAGACGTGATACGACTCAGGACGTATATGACCCATTGTTAACACCCTTATCAACTAGGACTCACTAATCCAGATAAAAAGATTTGTCTTCCCCCACGTCAACCATATCAAGATACAATTCAAAAATATACAAGAGATAATCCACAAGATGCCCCAAGTGCAATGTAATAATACTTATGGTACAACAACTCATATTTTGAAGAACAACTTAATAATAGTATGCTATGAAACTAAACATGGCAAGACGTACAAACCAACATAGCATAAAGTATAAGTTTTTAAGGCACATGGTACAACCATTAAAGCACTAAGTACAAGCATGTGAAGCATAAGCTAAAATTCTCAAGACTTGGGTCAAACTTGATAGCATGAGTTCTAACCATCGTACATTTACTTGAAAATACTAATCAATAAATTTAAATCAATTATCATATAAGACTCGGGTCTCACGAAAAAGAATACTCAAATCACACTTAACAACTTTTAAGGCCAAATTCGAGTATAGAATTTAAAGGGTTGACAGGGTTTTAGGGAATCTAGACTTGGATTAAAGTTAAAGTTTTTAAAAATCATTTAAATAAAAATATTTTCTACAACTCTTATATTTAACCCTAAGGCCAAATCCTAAGGTAAATGGGTGAATAAAGCATTCTAAGCGCAAACGGTTCAGCACTTTTTTCAAAATTTTACCGAAAATACGCCTCTGTTGGTCTTGGTTTTGAGGTATCAAATCAAGTCCAAATGTACCCAATTGTTGATATGTTTTAGATAAACATGTTCCCTACAAGTTTCATGTTTAGTGCTAAGGGTAGTTGTCTGGAACAAGTTGGAGGTTTTGGCCATTTTATAAAATAGGTTCTATCAGCCGCCAAAACTCAACAGAGCTAGTTTTGGACAGTGAGTTTGAAATGGTTTTGAGGGACATTCTCGAGGTATCTAGGTCTGATATTTGTACAAAAAGTATTTCAATATGTTACCTACAATATTCATGTAGAACACTTTGGGAGTAGGTTACTAAAAATAAGAGTTTGGGGCTATACAAAAATGTGTGACAGAAGTGTCCTTTAATAGCTGAACCACAACAGAGAGTTTCAAAGGGGTTTTGACTTATCAAAACTCAATATTTGGTTCTCGTGTTTTATTGGTAGTTAGATAGACATGTTATATACAAATTTTATGTATTGGTCAAAGCTCGAATCTCATTATAATATCTCGAGTTCTACTTACTCAAATGAGTGAAAATCAACTTTGGATGAACAATAACACCAAAATCTAAATCTGAACATAAAGAACATGCTTAGATCAATTTTCTATGTTGAGTTATGGGATTCCAAAGTTCAGGACAGAAACATCAAAGTTCTAAAAAATTAGGTCCCTTTATGTTCAAGGCTCCTACTTATGATATGCCATGGTTTTGTCTCATTGCTTCGCATTCTTGTGTTTTAAACATGAATATCAAGGTTTTAAAATACGTTTAAGTCATCAAACTCAAAAATAATAACATACAAATACATCTCATATCATTAAAAAACATAACCACCCCTATTTCTTAACTATAATGCCTTTTCGGTTTGTTTTCGATTCTTAATTTTTGAAATGTTTAAAGAGATGAGTTGAGGGATATATTGATTGATATTAGACATAAAGTTTAGAGATTTCACTTACTTGTTTAGAGACTCAAAAGGTGGTAGGATGGAAGGACTTAGCATTTAGAAAACACTCCTTGATTTCTAAAACCTTTTTCTTGGAACCCTCCTTCTTTCTTCTCTTCTTTCTTCTCTCAAACTCACCAAGCTCCTAAGAACACTTCAAATCTAGTTTCCTCCCTCTCTTAACCAAAAATAATGGAAGGGAAAGAGTGGTGTTTGACTTGATTTATATAGGCAAGAGCTAGGGAACCAAAATGATCACTTTTAGTCATTTTTCTTCTCATATCACATGGGTGACTTCACATGGTGTAACTTTTGAGGGGTACAAATCAGATTTGGTGGTAGGGAAGTCAGCTAGGTTCAGTTTGGGAGACAAAAATCTGACTCCACATCAATCATGGGATTTTACCTAGTTTGCGTGCCCTTTTGTGTAAGAAAATACTTTAAAAGTCAATTTATGTATCTTTTTGGTATTTTTTTTAAACTTATTATTTTAGTATGTTTATGATAGATTTAGTATTCTCATGAATTATCATAGTTTTCATAACAATTAATTAAATAGATGTAGTCTTTTAAGTCAAATTAAGTTAGTTTGACAAAATATGACTTTGACTTATTTTAGTGTGTATGAATTTCAATGATGATTTGTTTACTTTTGTTAGCCCATAATACCATATTATTATATATATTACTTGTTCAACATGTGTTGAGCCATGATAATGCTTGATTTGATACATTTATCATCTTTTTAAGCTTAAAAGAGTAAAAAGCTACTTTTTGCACAACTCCCAAGGTGATCAGCCACTAAAGAGTATTTTCATCATTTTTGATGTTATCTTATCCTTTTCTACTTAATTGTACTTAAATATTTGATTTAGGGTGTTTATGTGTCAAAATTTGAGTTTTTAAGACTTTTTGCTTTACTAAGGGCAAAATAGTCATTTTACCTTAATTATGAGAATTTTTTATTTTTAATTTATTATTTCGTGATAATAACTTAATTTAGAATATTGGGAGGTTCTCCAAATATTAAGGTTTTGTTACTTGAGTTTTGGACTTGTTTAGGATTTTTAGATCGAACTTAAGGTTTTCAAGTCGAGTTAGAGTTTCCATCCTTCTAGCGATTGAAGATCTCGTCAGCTAACCGTCACTAATACTACGGTTTGGGCTGGGTCTTTACATGGGTCATTATCAACTAGGTTTGATACAACTAGGGTCCGATCCGGGTCGTTACAAAGTACCCCCCTTAAACAAATTTCGCCCTCGAAATTTCGTCTCGTACTTCATCGTGTGAAAGGTTGAGGATGATCTACTAGCTTCATGCCTTCTCATCTTCAAGTTGGCTTTCTCACTTTTGTTGTGCTGCCCTAGAGCTTCTATTAATAGAATTGCTTTTCTTTTGGAGCACCTTGCTTAAGATCTCTACTGAGCATTTCTCGAAGTTACGTCCTTGTATTCACATACAACTCGTGATAACTCGATGTCTGACAGGGCATTTGTATCAACGAGCATGTAAGCTAATCTTCTATTGAAGTTACTTGATTTACACACCTTTGTGTTACTCGGTGTTAGGTTTCACGTTATTCTCCTTGAAACGATATGAAAGTGCCATTCTCTACTCGTGCCCATAACTTCTTCTATCGGTAATTGATGATAGCATGATGTCCAGACTAGTCCATTCCGAGAATCGTGTCGTATTCGTTAAATTCCATGACTCGTAGGTCTCATGGCATAAAGGTGTTGGTACTCTCAACGTGCACGTTCTACAAGTAATGTCTACTCGCGTGTGATATTCTAAGGGTGTATCGACGCTTAGAGTCTGCTCTAACACTTTGGGTTCTGAGGACAAAAATTGCATACATGCCAAAGATATGGAAAAATGGGATGCTCCAGAATCAAACAATACTTCAATAAATGTCCTTGGAACTAATTCAGTACAATTAGATTCTGATAAAAAGATATTAAGCAACAGGCAGCCAAACTAAATATTTGTTCTGAAGTTACGTCGGTCTAACGTACTTCAATTCAAGTATCCAAGTCTACTCCCCTAGTAAAGAATTCAAGAGTGTACAAAGAATTCACAAAATCACTGTTACAGATTGTGGTTTCAGAATCGGGAGAAAATGAACGATGGAAAAAGATTTTATCAATGTTGAAAGTTCGAAACGGGTAATTAACAAAGAATTAATATCGAGTTCTACAAAGAAAGGGTAATTCATGGATGATGACTTGAATCGGAGGAGAATCAAATGCGAATACCAGTCATTATCGAGGCATAAAAACTTAAGGATAAAGGTGTTTTCTAGGATTGAATTTCTGATAAGGTTACCAACAAGACTTGGTGCATAAAGGTTACCGACAAATGACACTTGACGGTACCATTGAGGATTGACGATATAAGAAGGAAGGATATGCAAAAGAACTTTAAAAAGTTGACACAAGAGCTTGGGGTAAAAGAGAAAAGAATTCATAAGGATGAAGTTGCGGGGTTCTAACGGTGGCTCTCGAGAAAATATCTGAAACTTCTCATAGTGCGTACTCCTGTGTACCTCCCTTAAAATAAGATAACTCGTTACATGAATCTCCGATCTTCGATCTCAATGCTCTTACTCGTCTTTCGCATGTAGATTCACTGCTGCATCTGATCCTGGTAACGTTCTAACACGACTCGCTATAAGACTTAATCGTAGCGAATTTTAGTCCGTATAATGTATAGATGATAATAAAAATACTTAACACAACGCATCCTACAGAGCTCCAACGCGACAGAATGCATGGTTTTCCATAACCCAAGGCCTGAAGGTTCACTAAATCTAAGCTCTAATACCAACTGTGACGCCCCGTCCTCTGGACACGTCGAAACATACATAAATATACATAAAGGGATATTCTAGCCATTCATTCGTATTTACATATCATAAATATTACATTTTAAGAGTTCTGAACTGATTAAAAGGTATATAGCATTTATATTTTTACCGAAAAAATTCAAAAATTACAATAAGTACGGGAAAACTGATCAAAGAGAACCAAAGGAGAAGACTGGAATCTTCAGCAAGCGTCGTTGGGATTTTCCTGCTCCTGGAACTCCCACTAGTAATCGTAGCTTTTCTCTCCTTCGGAGACCTCCTTTTCAAGGATATCATCTCCCTCACCTGTGATACGAATTCCATGAGCCAAAGGCCAGAAGAAAATAATTTAAACCTTTTAACTATTCTCATGGAAAAATATTCTACAACGCATTTTATATAATACCTAGTACAATTTAAAATCAATGAGAGAGACAAATTTGACAATTATAGCCTGACAAGCATATAAAAGAAACAAATGTACAGGTATGTGATGCAAATAGATGCGATGCAAGTGCCCAACCCGACTTATAAATCAACCAAACGAATTTTGAGTGGTACCATTACGTTCCCGTACATTAGATTCCCGTACGTCAGCGTTCCCGATTACGACGGCGTAGAGCGACAATTCGACTCAAGATGTGACACGGCTCAGGACGTAATTCGGCTCAGACGTATATGGCCCATTGTCAGCACCCCCATCAACTAGGACTTACTAATCCATATAAAAAGGTCTGTCTTCCCTCACATCAACCATATCAAGATACAATTCAAATATATACAAGTGGTAACCCACAAAATGTCCCAAATGCAATGTAATAATGCTTGTGGTACAACAACTCGTATTTTGAAGTACAACTTAACAATAGCATGATATGAAACAAAACATGGCAAGACGTATAAACCAACATAGCATAAAGTACAAGTTTTTAAAGCACAAGGTACAACCATTAAAGCACTAAGTACAAGCATGTGAAGTATAAGTTAAAACTCTCAAGACAGAGGTCAAACTTGATGGCATGAGTTCTAATCACCGTACATTCACTTAAAAATACTAATCAACTAATTCAAATCAATCATCATATAAGACTCGGGTCTCACGACATAGGGTACTCAAATCACATTTAGCTACTTTTAAGGCCAAATTCGAGTATTAAATTTAAAGGGTCGACAGGGTTCTGGGGCATCTAAACTTGGATTCAAGTTATGATTTTTAAGCACCATTTAGATAAAAATATTTTCTACAACTCTTATCTTTAACCTTAAGGCCAAAACCTAAGGCAAATGAGTGAATAAAGCATTGTAAGATAAAATGATTCAGCACTTTTCTCAAAATTTTACCAAAAATATACCTCTATTGGTCTCGGTTTTGTGGTATCAAATTAAGTCCAAATGCACCCAATTTTTGATATGTTCTATGTAAACATGCCCCCTACAAGTTTCATATTTAGTGCTAAGGGTAGTTGTCTGGAACAAGTTAGAGGTTTTGGCCATTTTATAAAATAGGTTCTATCAGCCGTCAAAACTCAGCAGAGCTGGTTTTGGACAGTGAGTTTGAAAAGGCTTTCAGGGACCTTCCCGAGATATCTAGGTCTAAATTTTAGATAAAAAGTATTCAATATGTCACCTACAATATTCATGTAGACCACTTTGGGTGTCGGTCACTAAAAATAGGAGTCTTGAGCTACACAAAAATGTGTGACAGAAGTGTCCTTTAATGGTTGAACCATGACAAAGAGTTTCAAAGGGGTTTTGACTTATCAAAACTCAATAGATTGTGCTCAAGTTTGGTGGATTGTTAGATATACATGTTATCTACAACTTTTATCTTTTGGCCAAAGTTCGGATCTCATTGTAAACTAAAATTTTTAGGTTGGTATTGTTGACTGGTCTAAAAATGACACACTTTGGTAGAATTTCAATATCTCGAGTTCTACTTACTCGAATGAGTTGAAACCAACTTTGAAAGAAACATAATACAAAAATCTAAATCTGGACATAAAAAAAATTCTTAGATCAATGTTCTACATTGAGTTATGGGGTTCCAAAATTCAGGACAGAAACATCAAAGTTCTCAAAAATCAGGTCCCTTATGATATGCCAAGGTTTTGTCCCATTTATTTACATGCTTGTGTTTTAGACATGAGTATCAAGCTTCCAAAACACTTTTAAGTCATCAAACTCAAAAATAACAACATACAAACACATGTCATATCATTCAAAAAGATAACAGCTTCTATTTCTCAACTATAATGCCGTTTCGATTTGTTTTCGGTTCTCGATTTTTGAAGTATTTAAAGAAATGAGTTGAGGGATATTTTAAGTGATATTAGACATAAGGTTTAGTAATTTCACTTACTTGTTTAGAGGCTCAAAAGGTGGTAGGATGGAATGGAATGACTTAACTTTTAGAAAACACTCCTTGATTTCTGAAACTTTTTTCTTGGAACCCTCCTTCTTTCTTCTCTTTTTTCTTCTCTCAAACTAACCCAAGCTTCTAAGAACACTTTGAATCTGGTTTCCTCCATTTCTTGGCTGAAAATAATGGGAGGAAAAGAGTGGTGTTTGGCTTAGTTTATATAGGCAAGGGCTAGGAAACCAAAATGGTCACTTTTAGTCATTTTTCTTTTCATATTACATGGGTGACTTGACATGGTGTAACTTTTGAGGGGTACAAATCAGATTTGGTGGTAGGGAAGTCATCTAGGTTTATTTTGAGAGATAAAAATTTGACCCCACATCAATCATGGGGCTTTACCTAGGTTTGCCTGCCCTTTTGTGTAAAAAAATATTTAAAAAGTTAATTTGGTGTATCTTTTTGGTGTCTTTTCTTATTGAAACTAATTATTTTAGTATGTTTATGATAAATTTAATATTCTCATAAATTATCATAGTTTTCATAATAATTGATTAAATAAATATAGTCTTTCAAGTCAAATTAAGATAGTTTGACAAAATATAACTTTTTGACTTATTTTAGTGTGTATGAATTTCAATGATGATTTGTTTGCTTTTGTTAGCCTATAATTTTATATTATTATGTATATTACTTATTCAAAAAGTGTTGGATCGTCATAATACTTGATTTGATACCTTTTTCATCTTTTAAGCTTTAAATAAAGCAAAAAGCTACTTTTTGCACAACTCCCAAGGCGATCGGTCACTAAGGGATATTTTTGTTATTTTTTATGTTATCTTGTCATTTGCTACTTAATTGTACTTAAATATCTGATTTAGGGTGTCCATGTGTCAAAATTTGAGTTTTTAAGACTTTTTGCTGTACTGAGAAAAAATGGTCATTTTATCCTAATTATGAGAATTTTTTATTTTTAATTCATTATTTTATGATAATAACTTAATTTAGAATGTTGGGAGCTTCTCCAAGTGTTAAGATTTTGTTACTTGAGTTTTGAACTTGTTTAGAATTTCTGGATCGAACTTAAGGTTTTCGAATCGAGTTAAGGTTTCCAACCTTCTAACGACCTAAGATCTCGTCGGCTAACCATCGTTAATACTACGGTTTAGGCTGAGTCTTTACACGGGTTATTATCAATCGAATTGATACAACTAGGGTCCAAACTAGGTCGTTACACAACTTGAGAGCAAAAAGACGCCATGCGAACAAACTACCCATAACTTTTCACGAACGAAGGTACGATACGAAATTTCGAAGATAATTTTTTTAAGAGAGTTCGATTGTAAGGGGCCGACTTTTAGGTACCTAATTAGCAACAGTAAAACAGTTAATTAGATTAGAGTTGCCACATAATTAAAAATCTAACGAGCTGATATAGAGTCAAAACATAGAACTGAAACCCTAAAGCACGAACGTAACCTTCCAACCCGAAGAATTATTTAATTAGTATCAAGAAAATATAATAATAATAATAATAATAAATATGATAACAACAAATAAATAATGATAATAACAGTAATAATAATAAAATTAGTAATAATAAGTAAATAAGTAATTAGATAAAAAAATAAATAATAATAATAATGGCAATCATAATATTAAATTTAATATTAAAATTTAAGGATGAAATTTGTTTTAAATGGGTTAGATTGTGAGGGTCTGACTTTCAAGTATCTGATTAGTAACAATAAAACAGTTAATTGAATTAGAGTTGTCACGTAATTAAAATCCTAACAAACTAACATAGAGTCAGAACCTAAAATCAAAACTCTAGAGCACAAAAGTGACCTCCCAACCTAAATAATTATTTAATTAATATAAATAATTAAATAAATATATATATAT
Source organism: Heliamphora ciliata (assembly GCA_032360265.1). Classification (NCBI taxonomy): domain Eukaryota; kingdom Viridiplantae; phylum Streptophyta; class Magnoliopsida; order Ericales; family Sarraceniaceae; genus Heliamphora; species Heliamphora ciliata. Next base: position 37,429 of record JAUMHN010404868.1, read on the forward strand.
ATATATAATAATACAAAAATAAAATATGATGACAACAAATAAGTAATGATAATAACATTAATAACAATAAAATTAGTAATAATAAGTAAACAAATAACTAAATAAAGAAATAATTATAATGGCAATCATAATATTAAATTCAATAATAACGACAAATCATAATATTAAATTATAATCACCAAAATAATAAAACCCAATTAAATTATGCCACTAAAATAAATCCACAAACTCATATTCTCTAACGTATAATTCAAATATATATATATATATATATATATATATATATATGGAATTATAAATAGACCCATTAAATCTTAAACCATAATTTTAAGTCAAAATCACACATAATTGTAAAATAACTTAATTCAACCAAATATTCACCACATAATTAATTAAATAATAAAAAAATAATATTAAATTACAGAATTAAAGTTTTAAACCTAAAGCTATTAAATTAGTACAATACTAGTAAAAAAGTTACCAAAAAATATACATTAAGTCACAAATTCATTTAAAAGATTTAAATTGACACTACTATCCCAATTAAATAATACTATAATCAATTTAAATTATAGAAATAAAGTACTAAACATAAAATTATTATATTAACTCAATTC
>JAUMHN010404869.1:0-15276 GCA_032360265.1 Heliamphora ciliata
ATTGCGGTAAATATGAGATTTACCACTACCCTTGCTCGCACATGTTTGCTGTTCTTGCTAATTTAGGAGTAGATGCCTTATTTTTTATTGCACCTGAGTATTCAATGTCAACATATTTGTAAGTTTGGCAAACGAAATTACAACCAATGCCACATAAAGATTATTGGTTGACGCCAAACTTTTCGGTGGTCATCGCAAACCCGAACCTATAAGGCCTGCAAAGGCAGGACGTCTGCAGAATAGTCGAATCCATAATGAGATGGACATGTCAAGACAACGAATGTCGAATCATTGTGTTATTTGTCAGCAAATAGGGCACGACAGACAGACATGCTCCAACAAGCCACGATAAGTTGATATGGAAATGACATGTGGCCGGTTGCACTGATCGAACTTAATGCTCGTAATAACAATATGTGCTTGTAATAACCTCCTCATTTTTAGCATTTTGATTATTATATTATTTAATTTCACGAAAAGGATCATTAAATTGCATTATCTATTTGTAGTGCTGTTTGATACAAGAAAACAAATGTAAAAAAATATAAAAAAAGAATATTGAAAATCCAGATATTGAAGAAGCAGTTATACTTAAAAATTCAGATAATATGAATGTGTAGTAAGGTTCACTATTGACGTGACTGTTCATCCAAGCATGTGTGATCCACATACTGTCAAACGTTAGATTAGAAGGCTTCCTAACGAACATAACTACTCGGCCATCCTGATATTGATGTGAGTGGTCAATAAGGTGCAGGATCATATGCATGACTATTCAATGATAATCATTCCTTCTACAAACAATGTGGCAATGCTAGCAATCCGTTCTTCGGTCACTCCATGCTGAAGTCTCCTATAAATAGCAACCATTATGATTGAGATACATATACCTCTAGCCAATCCAACCAATCCAACATATATGAACATGGTGTTGACATATATAATGCGTGACATCTTCGTTGCTATGGGTCATAGTTGGGTTGGTGATGATGATTTTGTGTACCTTATAGATCCTAACATCTGCTACAATATAAACAATATACGTACCATGCAATTTGAGTTGCAATATTAGATTACGCAATTGGAGGTCCTAGTACAATGTGTCTGCCAAGTAGCTAGTGTTCGAATCCCACGACAACTAGGGAAGAACATGCCCACTGATACTAGTCAACAGTTGCAGATGGCTTTGCATCGTTTTCGCGAAGAAGTTAATCGCATGTTACACAGGTTTACTTGTGAACAGACAGCAAGGGAGCGAGTAGAAAAAGGTTTACTGCACGATGCGTCATTGTACCACAATTGGAGTATGTATGCTACCTACCAATCGGTTATTGAAATGTCAAACGATGATAGAAATACATGATGTGTGGGTGTATTCTAGTATGGGTTAGTTCAGATGTCACTATGACATATAGTGTATGAACATGATGTTTGTATTCAATCATTGAAGTGTGCGTTGTATTATGTGTCGTACTTTTAATTCGAATGATGTATTGCTTGTGTATTTGAGCACGAAAGTTGTGTTTGTAAGCCCAGCTCACGTGTGTTGTTACACTTATTTGAAAATTAATTTTGAGGGTGCATTAATCTATTGAATAATCAATGAGCAGCTAACATTGTGAGGTCACCGTGATCTATACAGATCTCTATTTTCGATGTTATTTAATGTGTTGGAAAAATAAATTTACACTCTTAAACATTCATGTATAACTCTGAATCGAACGATCGATGAATTTATCGTTAAACGATTCCAAAATTAACTTCCCAAACTTGATGTAGGTAGAATAATTAAAGATTAAAGTGTGTTTAGCAAAATCGTTTTTCGTACAACAACTGAACGCTTTTAATACAACAAATTATTTTTTTTAGCTTTTAATTTATATTATCACAAAAAATTATAAAAAATTATAACTTATTTTTAATCATGACAATTATAATGAATAACAATACTTGATCATGTAAGTCATAAAATTTTAGTGCTTAAAGTTCCGAACAGCAATTTTTAAAAATTGAAGATTTTCAAGATAAATTTAACATTTAAAATTTAAAATTGAAAACACTTTTCAGAAAATCTATTTAACAAGCAATAATAAATTCAGAATATCTATTTATCATAAATCTCATTTTAAAAAAATATTTATATTGTTCTAAATAAATTTTTTTTTAAAACAATGTACAGTTAACTTCTTTCGTCAAGACGATTCGAAAAAAAAAATTTAATCAAAATCTAAAAAAAGTTCATAAAATACAAAAAATAGCTAATAAGTCAAATTTTAAGTTGCTTATTTTTTTTATTTTTAGTGAATTATTTCTCTTTTAATAATTTCTTTTACTTTTCTTATTCATCTCATTGAGACAATTTAGAAAAATACAAATATTTTAATCAAAATATAAAACATTCAAAAAAAATAAAAATAAGTTAAATTTACAAAATGTAATCCAAACAGGGCCTTTGTCTTATCAACAAAAATAGAGGTAGTGGAGAACTTGAGAAATGACCAAGGGGCGAGACAAATTTTTTAATTAAAATTAAAATAATTAACTAAAAATTAATCATATATATTATTTTATTCTTGTCATCAAGAAAAATGAAAAACTAACAACTTAACTAAAATAAAAAAATAAAAAAATAGTTAAAAATAAAATAAACCAATCACCAAAAATATACATTACGGAATGCATTTCAATTATAGTGATTTGTTTTTCATGCTAACCATCGCTTATTAAATAATAAATAATAAATTAGTATAGACAATTTTTTTTTTAATATCAATACATTTTTAAAAGTCAAGCGCACTATATTCATAAATATTAATATACTTTGTACGGATATTTATACACTTTTTTCTTTATCTACACACTTTTTACCTATTTGACCTATTATTCACCGTTCAGAAAAAAAACTAAAAGTTTTCCCTTTTTTTTTGTTTCTCTCACATATGGAGTTCTATTTTTAAAATCGTTCATATAAAATTTCATTAATCTTTACTCGTATACTTTTTTGCTAATTTTTTTTATTTTTAATAAGTTTTTATTTATTTATGACAAGTTTTTATATAAAAAATACAAATAATTACTCAAACTTAACCATTTAATTTATGTATATAAACAATTCATAGAATTTTAAAGTTATACAAAAATTCTTTTCGTCTCCTCAAAATGATTAAAAAACAAAGTAGGTTAGACTTGTAAAAAAATTGTTGTTAGCAAACACGCTTTCAATATGGCGAGTAGGTGGCTTATAAAGAATGCATGTTTTGTAAATTTATTGAAAAGAATATAAAACTTTTTATAAGATTTTTTATATTTTTTTAGAAAATTATACATAATTTTTTAAAAATACAGTAATGGTGAGGACGACTTAAAAGGCTTTTAGTGAAATTAAATTTAAAAGGAAAACGTGTTTGCTAAACACGCTTTAAATGAAATTGAATTTAAAAGGAAAGCGTGTTTAGCAAACACGCTTTCATCGAAACTAAATTTAAAAGGAAAACGTGTTCGCTAAACACTCTTTATTTACAAACTCTGAAAGGGTGGTTAACAACAATACTTTCTTTGAAACCAATTGAAAACGTTTTCGCTAAAGACGTTTTATGTATTAAACTAATGTTTGCTAAATTTAAAAGGAAAGTGTATTTGCTAAACACGTTTTAAATGAAACTGAATTTAAAAGAAAAGTGTGTTTAGCAAACAAGCTTTTATCGAAACTAATTTTAAAAAGACAGCGTGTACGGTAAACACGCTTTATTTACAAATTCTGAAAGCGTGTTTAACAACAACACTTTATTTGAACACGATTAAAAATGTTTTCACTAAAAACGTTTTATGTATTAAACCAGAAAATGTGTTTGCTAAAAATATTTTCACATTGTTATTTTTCATTCTCCAACATTATGTAGAGGTTAGGCTTAAAACGTGTTTAGCAAATACATTTTCTATTAAAGCGTGTTTGCTAAACACGTTTTTACGTAGGTTGGGAATAAAGTTAAAAAATTTCCAATCCGTTAATTAAGTTTAGAATTTTACTTATTATGGTAAAAGAGTCCAATAATTCATATGTTGTCATTCTGGACATATAGTGAATTTTTGGGATTTTTTATATGAAAAATATAAAATTAGAATAAATAGAATTGCACGTAAATTGAAACGAAAAATATTACTCAACATACGTGTGTCACTTTTATTAATTTTCTTTCCATTGTCTTGGAAATAAAATTAATAACTATATATAGTCAATTAATTTTGAAATTTATGAAAGTATGTAAATGTGTCATGATAAATAGAATTGTAAGAAACTTAGCTCGTTATAATATTACAAATATTGTTATATGTTTTTATTTTTTGTATTCATCACTGCATCATGTTGAACTGTGTATAGAGTTTTTACAACAAAATAACTAAATAAGCCAATTAATTAAAAACTTAACAAATTTTAAATGTGACGATAGATTATAATAAGATAAAGCGAGTAGTTGACTGAAAAAAATCACAAAAATTAAAAATAAAAAAATATTTTTTAATAAATATATATTTCTCCTTTGATTTTTTTGATCCTTTTTTGCAAAACACTCATCAGTGAAATTCAGTTATTGAGCGGATTGAAACTTTAAATTCTCAAAGAGAAACATACCGAAGAAGTGAAAGCAGAGAAGAAAATAAAAATAAAAACACATAGAGCAGTTGTTATAGAGGAACTCGTGTTGAAATATACTGTTCTTACAATTAGTTCGGTTACCAGGAAATTTAGAAATAAAATTAAAGATAACTGGAAGAGAGAAATGTTGCTAATTCTAAAACTACTTAAAATGTCACCAATTGTAAAACCAGTTAAAACATCTTCTCCTGAAATAGCATACAAATTGTGTAATCCCGTTATTCCCTCAGGCTTTTTGTTTATGGAACAAAGAAAAAAAGAATGAAAAATAAAACTAATCATTCCAATACCAGTCTAAAACTTTTTCGTTAAAAACTCTCCTACTTTTGTTAATGCAAAATAAAAATAATCATTTCAATTGTTACGTCCCAAACTCCGGATCACGCAAAAGGCCCACAAACAACCACCAAAACCGCCCAAACAAACAGCTGAAAAGCATAAAGCCCAAACGAGACTAAAACCTATGTAAAAACGTACTATCGAGAGTTTATTTGATTTAAAAGAGTAGTCCAAAAGGCTATAATTATAGTCTCACAAGCCGAGCCTTTAAAAACAAAATACACGTTTTGGATAAAAAAAAAATCTTTTCTTTTTAAAAGAAGCTTAGGCCGTGCCAAAATCTTCCTCGAAACACAAGAATTTGAATGAAGCATAAACCATTTGAAAGCCCCATTTATATGCTATTGCACCAACCAACGAAAAACGTAATAAAAAACTACGAAAAACAATAATCAACCCATGGTTCTCTCGAAAGCAATAAATCATGCATACATCCATAAGAATTACATATGTATTACAACAGATTATATCCCAACATGAAACATATACAGAAAGGTATAAACTACCTAACAAAGACCAAACAACATGGTCTTGTCAACAGCCACCTCCGGGTACCTCAAAGTCAACTTACAGTACCACGTTCACTTGAAAAAGGTTTTACAATAAAATCCTACCACGTGAACCGAAACTCAATAAAAACAGATTATAAAGCCATAAAGTAAGATATGCAATAACATAGTATAGTTGACTCAACCACATGTGCCAAAAAGGGTTTTCAATCCCAAAACCACAAGTTTTTCATCAGGTTAACACGAGCCTCAAAAAGGTTTTACTTCATAAAACCCCACGTTTTCATCCTTAAAACCGTGTATTACCAACAATGCAAATATCATGCCATAGTTAAGGGAATGCAGTAATCAAAACCTGATTTTGTTTACCCGAATCACACAACCGGGATCAAAATGTTATTTTTCCACTTGAACACACAACCGAGGAAAACAAGATAAAACAGTAATAAAACAGTATTCTCCACTCGGGACACACAGCCGAGGAGAAAGAGATAAAATGAAATCCTATGTACCGACTCTGCCACACACAGGGACAAAGGTAACAACTATAGACTCATGTCCATGACCCTAGTCCTGAACCACTTAAGGCCTGCTAGGTAATGACAAGTTCTATATGGAGTTACGACTACGACACCATTCACGGAGGCAACCGACTCTTTTACGGATTTTCGCAACCGATGGAAGAAGCATCCAAAGCTTAATTTACGGGAATTAATCCGAAGGTACAAAACACTTACTCAACGCACGTTTTTGGACTTTCACAAATGAGCAATAGAAGCCCAACTCAACATACTCACTGCCACGGTACATCTATGAAAAATTATTTAAAAACTGCCGTAGCTTAACTACGCAACACCCATAAAACAATTATACGTAAAAATGTATAAAAAGAGATCCAATCCATCAACATGGAGATCTACTAGTATGTAAAAACATACTTTCATTAAAACGTTTAAAAGTCTGAGACTCAACCCTGAGGATTAGCTCCAAACCTCCAAAAACAAGTTTTTCAAGAGTTTTACAAAACCTTTATTTTTAAAATCACATTTGTGAAAACCACAGATATGAACACATCAAAATCATGTAATAAACCAACTAAAAAGTGAAAAAAACATGCTTTTTATCCAAACAACGTGGTTAAAATATGAAAATATGACATTCTAGTAAACCAATGGTTCGTAGAACTCACCTCAATTTCAAAACTCTTATTCTCACACAAGGAAGAAAAGTGTCAACACAAACAAGAAAAGTGTCAACACAAACAGAAAAGGTGTCAACACAAACAGCGAAAGTGTCGACACAAACAGAAAATGTGTCAATACAACCAGCGAAGGTGTTGACATAAACAGCAATAGAATACACAACACCAACAGGAGGAAAAGGCGTCGACACAAATAGAAAATGTCTCGACACTAACAGAAAAATGTGTTGACACAAAAGTACAGAGAGTTTCAACGTAAACAGCCACAGCGTGTCGAACACCACAGAGGGAAAAAGGGTCGACACAAACAGCAGAGGTGTCGACACAAACAGCAAAGTGTCAACACAAACAAAAAAAAGGTGTCGACACAAAAAAACTAAAATTCCCAAATTTCAGAACAGGCTACTGGCGATGGTGAAAAGCAAACCCAAGCTACGGAAAAAGCTTCTTAGCCCAAAATTAAACCAGCCAAACACCCCATTTGCAACCCACGGGCATATACAAACCTAAAACAACAAAGATATACCGAGAGGAAAGCCTCAAACCACTTTTCCTCCAATCGAAATCAACCCAAAAGCGATTTTGAACTAAAATCCAACTTTTTGAAACATAAAACAACTTTTCATGTATTTTTAAATAGTAAAAACACATATAATTGCACGTAGCACCCTTTAAACACAAGATAGTCTAGGATCCTACTTCGTTGAGTTAAAAACTAGACGCCTCGAAGTCCGTAAAAAAATGAACTCCGTCGAAATGAAATTCTGTCTGAATGAACGCATAATCCTCGATGCCGATAGTAAGGATCCACTACCCGATCACCAAAAACAGAGTCCCGGGCCCCAAGAAAACTAGAGAGAAGACAGAAGCTTTTGTTTGAAAAAGAAAACTTAACCTCCAAGTTTTGGAAAATATCTCCACCAAAATATCTAAGACAAGATATTTATAAGCCACAAAAATATCTTTTTTTAAAAAAAACCTCACACCACAACTCCCAATGGTCCCGGTATCCAACCTAACATGTATTTCTAAGCTCGAACATGCATAAAACGCACATAAACATGCTATTGTAAAAATAATAAACAACACGTCGAAATGTTGCAAAAATTAAAACGGGTCAGGATCTCACAACTCTCCCTCTCTTAAAGGAATTTCATCCTCAAAATTCAACACCGAAACTCAAACCAACACCCACTCATCAACCATCAATAATCTCTGATACAAACCCAGCAACACTGTATAGCAGCAAAAATGTCCCAACAACTGAAACCCCCAAAACTGTTGTCATATAAGGTAAACATGAATCAACCTCCCTACAGATTGCTCGTACTGGCAAGCCCCATTGACATCGCTGTCTTCCATGAAACACCCAGAAAACATCAGATCAAAATCCAACTCACACTGCCAAACCTCGAAACACAACTCTCACTGAACTCAGACCACTCCGGCGACAAATGCAAAGGAAGAGACCAATCCACCATGGTACTTGATCTCAAACACTCTCTACGCCCAGACATAGAGACTATCACCCTCGTTCTCACTGCCACATACTGGCTCAATCACACCTCACAATGCACATCAAGGACTATCTCCACGAATCCAAACACACGAATCCAAACACACGACGGCGAAACCTGACATCGGTCACACGAAGTCACATACTACACACACAAACTTTACTCAAGTTCTGACGATCACCAAACGACCACCGACTTTGATACCACATCATTACCTTGTTGATGCTAACAACGCCACCACGTAGTTGACACGATGCCCATCCACGAGCAATAACACAAACATCCAACTCCAGAGAGAAGCTCACTTAACTCACTTGGAATACCAAGAAACGCAATGCATCTCAACCTTCGTCTCACCTAAAGAAACACCAGATGATACACCATTGTCTCAGATAAGGTTCCACACAACTGAAAACCAATTCGGCATCACAGCCACAAAGTCACCTGACCCTAACGAGTCACTCGACCAGATACGTCATGCAAACGAAACATCTCATAGGTATCTAATAACCTACACAACCCAATCATGTCTCTTACACTTAGCAATTTCTTTTTATGCAGAACTCATCACGACCCTTTTGTTACCAACCAAACAATCATGTCAATTCGAACAGGCCACACTGACCAATATTCCTCAAACATTGAATCTTTCCTGACTCATACCTTACCACATTCTCGGGACCACCATCAAAATAAACGGTTATGTCAAACACAACAATTACCACGGTTGACGACCATTCCTCGACTCTAAGAACTTTGAATAGTTCTGAGTGCCAAACAGAACCCAAAGCCAGACTCACAAAAGTCTATAAAAAACCCACCATACGCATATAACAGCCGCACTGTTTTGACAAAATTTTCACTTTGCCAAGAGCTAGTAATACAACCATACCCACACAATCCAGAAGAAGCCGCATATAACGGTTAACAATCCTCAGTTGATCACTGCAGAAAAGAACTCTGCTCTCAACACTAACTCCCTTGTCTACAAAAATAAGCATTCCTGGTCTACCAACTTGACTCCACAGGGAACACAACCCAAATCTGAATCGATTAAGATTCCAACATCTACATCCAACCAAGATGAACAACTCTCTTCATCCAGAGAAAAGAAAAGGGTTCAACAAGGAACTATGACCAAACCTCAACGTATTCCCATTACTCATCAACACTTGGTCCTTGAAGAACCCTGTAAATCTTACCTTGAAGCCGCATCAACCACAGTGAAACAGCTGCCATCAACCATGATCACGGTACTCGAATCATCAGCTACACCAAGCTCTCAACTCTTAGACCTCGTCCGCCTGCATATGAACACCATCAATCTTCATACCTTGTACAACACATACCATAGGACTACAAGCTCATCACTAACTATGCACGGAGACACACCTCAACATTCCCATCACGCCAAGACCTCACTCCTCAAGGTTGCGCTTACTCATCTAACTCCTGCTAGGCAAACCAATGCCACGTCACTGCCTCGAGCTCACTATCCAAGCAGCTCGCATAGAAGGCGCACGGCACCAAACAAAAGAAATCTAATCCTGAAACCTTTCATCAAAACCTACTAATAACTCCCTTAACCATTCAGACACGTCTCGCACTTCCGCTCTCAAGACACACATCGATCACATGCATCATAACCCATAATTTCTCGCCAATCACCCCAGGCTTGCCAAACCACATGGTACATTGCTGAACCTTATTACTCCACACTCGTTCCCATGGGCAAACAACATTCCCATCTCTAAACCTAAGGTGGAATACAAACAACCTCCAGACATATCACACTCAGGATACATCATCTCAGTACTAACCAACCACACTCTTGAACTCATCTATGGTCCCTTCAAACCTCATGCACCCCGCATGGTTTCCAAACACGATCTCGTGATCACGAAGATAACGACCAAACCACGAACCGACATTCTCGTAGGAATCCCATAGAACTGCTACTCGTCACACGTTAGAATCATAACCTAAACCCTTACATATTCCAACGCAACTGCGACCCACGCTCTTCCCAGCATATCGACAACTCATACTCGTTTCCATATCCTCGAGCTCACTCACTCAAACTCAATTCTCAAACTTCAAGAATGTATACAACATCCAAGGTTAGAAGAACTACTCAGACTACCAACAACAACCTCAGATGTTACTCTGACTATCGTCAACATCCTGCTGACCACCATCGACATCCTGACTACCAGGAATATCTCCAGAACCACACGTTCTGCTATCTCAACATACGCCCAAGAATTATCATGCTCCCATCCACTATGTTCCCATCTATAACCCATCCTAAGTACACGGCTCATCACATAGCATGGCTCACAACGTTTCTAATTCATCACACGTCCAAAACCACGTACACCAAACCCTAACCAAAAGGGATTATCACGATCCACAAATCTATCTACCAATCTAGTCATCACAATTAATTCCCAGGGTCTCAAGCTAACCTTAACACGACTCGAACTTCCACCAGCATACTCTCAAGAGGAGCTACCTACCAAAGCCAAATTCAAAGCCATCAACCATGCTTCGATTACACCTTAACAAAACTCTGCTCTCTGCTCATACTAACACTCAACAGTTTACCAATTGCGGCCAACTTCACACGGCTAAACCCAACTCATCGACAAGTTTCACAACATACCAAGCGATCAACGCTCAACCCATAACCATAGCTCTGCAACTGATAGCAACTGAGTCGTACATTCAAGACTCAATCCATGATCTCATCGTCTCAAAGGGTGCACAAGTTATATATAAAGAAAACATAAAACACGACAACCTAAGGTCGTTTATCATGTTACTTCTAACACATACCACATAATCATGTTAACACATAGCCACAACGATTAGGCAGACACAATACCGATACCGAGGAGAACTAACAAGAATGACGCGTCATTTTGGATAGACCACTTAGATTCCTTGCTAGAAATCATATCCGCGAAACGCGTTTCTAACTTGGCTCCCAAGTTTGTTAATCCAAACGCCCGAAGGCAAGACTAATCAATCCTAAGGTCCAACCTCCATGCTCACATATACACGGCATCAACATGCTCAACAACTAACATGCTCATGTTCCAATCACAGGCAACCAAGCACACACACATCTTTCCTCACAAGGTGATGCACCCTTGTCCCACAGCTCATAGTTATTCGAACTCAGAGCTCTAATACCAAGTTGTCACGCCCCAAACTCTGGGTCACGCGAAAGGCCCACGAACAACCACCAAAATTGCCCAAACAAATAAATGAAAAGTATAAAGCCTAAATGAGGCTAAAACCTTTGTAAAAACGTACTATTGAGGGTTTATTTGATTTAAAAGAGTAGCCCAAAAGGCTATAATCACATCCCCACAAGCTGAGCCTTTAAAAATAAAACATAAGTTTTGGATTAAAAAAATCTTTTCTTTTTAAAAGAAGCTTAGGCCGTGTCAAAATCTTCCTCGAAGCACAAGAGTTTGAATGAAACATAAACCATTTGAAAGCCCCGTTTATAAACCGTCGCACCAACCAATGAAAAACGTAGTAAGAAACTACGAAAAATAATAACCAACCATGGTTCTCTCGAAAGCAATAAATCATGCATACATCCATAAGAATTATATATGTATTACAACATGTTATATCCCAACATGAAATATATACAGAAAGGTATAAACTACCTAACAAAAATCAAACAACAGGGTCTTGTCAACAGCCACCTCCGGGCACCTCAAAGTCAACCTACAAGATCATGCTCACCTGAAAAAGGTTTTACAACAAAATCCCACCACGTGAGCCAAAACCCAATAGAAACAGACTATAAAGCCATAAAGCAGGATATGCAATCACATAGTATAGTTGACTCAACCACAGGAGCCAAAAAGGGGTTTCCATCCCAAAACCACAATTTCCATCAGGCTAACACGAAGGATAGCTCGAGTATTTAACAAGAAGGTTAAATCTCGAAACTTGGAGGAAGATAACTTAGTCCTCAAAGAGATCAGAGCTCTAATCTTTGATACAAGGGGCAAGTTCAAACCTAATTGGGCTGGACCCTATCTCATCAAGACCTTGATGTCAGGAAGCGCTGCCATTCTTATGGATTTAAACGGAAATATTTTCTCTACACCTATCAATTCAGACCAACTTAAAAGATTCTATCCCTAAGGGAAAGCCCGCAAAAGGAGAGCATTAATACTCGAGTGTAACCCGAGCCTCGAACTACGTTATGGCCTGATTTCCTTCTTCGGGATACGTAGGCAGCTTCTGTCAGAAGTTCGGCTCAGACCTTTATTCAGAGTTCCCTCTTTGTAACCATGTTTCAAGTAGTCAATCGATGCAAAAGCTTGTTTTAAGTTTTTCTAAAAAGATGATTATATTGTAAGAACGAAAATCTAAGAAGTCACTATAAACCAAAAGTGAAGAAACATTCATTAATGAGTTTTACCAATATAGTTTCCAAAGCAAGAGAGCCTTGCAAGTCCTTATCCTAAGAAACTAAAAAGGGAGGAAACAAGCAAGATATTAAGGTACAGCAAAGAAAAATCAAGTCCTCCTTCTCTTTGCATCCCCTTCTTGTCCTGCCATGCACTCTATCTCCACTTGCAGCCAAACCTTGTAACTCGCAGATAACCCGCTGTCAAAATCCCCACCAACCGGTATCCTTAGTCGAGAAGACCAAACCTGTTGGTACTGACTCAAGAAAGGGGCTCAGTGAGGAGAACTGTATAGATGGCTCACAACAGTCTCGGGACAAATTTGGGTACGCCCAAACTAGCAAAGAATGCAATAAGGATGATAGAAGGTGGCCAGCTTCAAACCGACTAAACGGACCCCCGAATAACCCACAGTCACCGTAGTTACGAAAGATATCTTTAGCCAGGGGCAGCCAGGAGATGTCCTCCCCGGTTAGAGAACTCAGGTAATCCCGCTAAGCAGCCTCGGAGGAGCACAACCGATAAACCTGACGACGAATGAATGATCTCACACTATAACTGTCAGACATGGGCTTCTCCAGTAGATTCACCTTCTCCATCAGCCAAACCTGAGAGAAACAAAAAAAAGGAGAGTTGGGTGGAAAAATCTGAGAGAGTAAAGCAAATGAGGGCTGAGCGGGAAAAATAAGAGAAATCACAGAAAAAGGAGAGTCGAGTGAATAAACTCGAGAGAAATACAAAAAAATGAGAGTTGAGAGACTACTTGTAGCAAGACAGCACTACCAGCAAAATAAGGGGCACCCCCAGTGTGGACTGCATCAAGACCAAGCAATGTCTTAGCAAGAACTAACGGGATAGGGTCCTGGCCCTCGTAAATTTGATGAGCCACATCCACCAAAGAAGAGCTGACTCGTCCATCAGAAGGGCCTAAGAGAAAACAAGCCAGAAGACAGATGCAAAGAGCATGCCGGCGCTGAAGCTGGAAAAAGAAGTCTCCAAGAGACCCCCAAGGCCTGAAGCGGTCCACGATCCGAGCCACATCAAGAAATTCGTCGCACATAATAATAGAAGTCTCACGCCTGGAGCAACCACAGAGCTGTATCAACTTGTCCCTAGAACTCGAGAAAGGCATGGGAACTATGACCTCTTCTCGGCTTGAGATCTCAAGAATGGCTAAAAAGTCCCCTACAGTCAAAAATAGCTCTTCAGCACTGAAACAAAATACATGAACCTCAGGATCCCATAGCTAGGTTATTCCTCTCAGAAGATGCCAATTAACCCTCAGGGATCGCAGAGAGAACAACGCATCTAGACCAAAGTTGAGGAAGCTCTTATGCTCAACCGGGGAAAATTCGCTCATCCAGACCGATAGAGAGTTATTGTAAGACTGGGCCATGAACAATACAAGGAGAATACAAGATACCTAGAACAGTGGGGTTTGGAACAGCTGCCCCCTTTTTTAAATCCAAAAATGGAAGGAACCCACATAATCTGCTCCAAGTTTCGCCCCAAAAACCTTTGTTGCGGCCATCATCTTTTTCCTACGGCCGTCAACTTGTAACCCAATGGCCATCATCTTTTTATCCCAAACCTCATGACCACAATACCCAAAATCCAGGTCGTGAACTTTTCTCCACCAAAGTTTAGGCCGCTATATCCAAACCAAATGGCCACAAGATTATTTCTCATGAACACCATCATTTTTATGCAGAAATTTTGACAACCTATTCCCATTTTTCCAATATGCCCCAAACTGTAAGTTATGTACTTGTTAGCAACTCGTAACAAGAAAAACAGTTCATATGGAAAGATTACAACTCATGAATCACATCATCGTGCAAAATAAGAGTCTAAATGGTCAAAAATGATTTTCATAAGTATATAACAAAAAATGCATCCATGATAATAAAAGTGTAAACCACTAGGCACGAAGGCCTAACCCATCAAAAGAAAAGTAATGAGCGTATATGTATGACGCGGCACGCAGGCTGAGGGAAGAATCTAAGGCACGCAGGCCTCATCAGTGTATCTGTGCAGTGTGGCAAAGAACAGTATGCCTGTATATCGGTGGGACAACCAGTAGCAAAAATTGGTGTATCTATACGGTAAGCTGGAGCAATGTATCTATGATATGACGAGGTGGGGTTGTGACACCCCGTTCTCCGGATATGTCGGGACATATGTAACTATAAATAAAGGACATATTCTAGCCGAACATTCATAGATACATAAGATAATTACTACACCATTAACGGTTTCAAAATTGTTCAGAATACTTAATAAGTACAGTCATCCAGAAAACTTAACAAAAGTTACATCATGTCCGTAGAAAACTTGAACAAAAAGACCAAAAAGAGATGTCCTACGTCTTCAAACTGCGTCGTTGGGGTCGACCGGCTCCTGCCACTCTCCCTCTTCTACAAATTCTTCCCCTTCAATGAACCCGCCTTCCTCAAAGGGTCTTTCTTTGTCACCTGTGGCATAAATGCCATGAGCCGGAGCCCAAAAGCAAATTCCCTAAACCGTCTAACAAACTTGCGACAAGATATTCCACAATACATATCATATAGCACCCAATGCGAAGTTACAGCCTATTTATCATTTTCAACAGGAT
>JAUMHN010404880.1:0-15276 GCA_032360265.1 Heliamphora ciliata
TTGATTTTAATTAAAATATTTTGTAATGAAAAATAAAATTAAAATTTTTAATTAATTAATTTTAATTAAATAGAAAAACTTTAGATATTTTATTTTTTTACAAAATATTACGTTTAAGATGATTTTTCATAAAATTGGATATCTTGAAAAAATATAAAAATTAATTTCTATTTTTAAATTAATTAAATGGAAAAATTTTAATCAAAATAAATTATTATTTTTAAAAAAATATAGAACAAAAAATAAAATAAATAAATGCCTTTAATTAATATCTTAGCTGAGAAGCTGAAAGAAAAACTGTGCATTTATTAAATTTTATTTATTATGCATTTAAACACGAAAAGATGGTTTGGCAAATCGAAATATTTGGAATCGTGCGTACGGAAATATATTTGATTCTTTCAGATCGTGTGGTTTTTAAAATTAATAAATTTATTTTAATTAAACAAATTTTTATATCCTAACAAATATTTTAAAAATCTAAGTGGAAGAGAAAATTTAATCACAGATAAATTTCGCAGTCTCCATCACCATTTTGTTGGCAATACAATTAAACCCTACGTGTTGGCAGTAAGGCCTTTCTCCCCATCAAGCAAATTAATTACGGTATCGCCAGTACAAATCTCCTTTAGAGATAACTCTGGATCATTGTTAGTGTGGATCACTTCTCCATTTAAAGGGTTCATTGCAAAGCGATTGATTTGAGATTAGATGATGGTTAACACTTAGCTGTATATAATAGTATTCTCTCTACTGAGTCATTGCTATTGTATACTGAACTGAAACTATGTCAGATATTTAATTTTACTTGGCAGGGTGGTTACCTAGATAGTAAAATTAAAATGAATTAACCTATCTTGACAAACGATGGATAGTAGGCGTTCTTCCATCGAGACATACTATTTCACAAGGATCTAGGCGGCTGACAAATTAATTTTAAAATGGTAGAGAGAACCAAATTAAAATCAATTCAAAGTTTTGCTCGTCATAATTAACGGTATTTTTAATTATGTGATTCTCAGAATTAAAATGGCTTTCAACTTACTGGCTTCAATATTCAAAGAAAACAAACTTACGGGATCAAATTATGTTGGCTGGAAATGGAACTTAAATATTGTCTTAACTGCTAAGGATTATAAATTTGTGTTAACTTAGATATGTCTACTGGTACCTGATGAGGGGGTTTTCTAAAGGAAAACCCAGACCCATTAGAAGTGGCAAAAAGTTGATCAGATGGCTCGCTGTTACATTTTAATTTCAATGTCAAATATTTTACAGCATCAACATCAGTCTATATGCCCAGTACCTCTGTTCACTGGAGCAGCTACATCATCAGACACGACCGGTGCCTTGGAAGAACTGGGATATGCAAGGGCATATACGCAGTCCTGAGTCATTCTAGTCTACCCACCATAACTTGGAACTGTCAGCTGTCATACTGACTAAACTGAGGTACCTCCGTCTGTAACTTGAGAAGTCTGAACTTCCAGGTGCTGCTGTCAGTAATTCGGTTGACCCTACACAAACAAACTCATTGGTGTGTCTATCGTGCTCGGCACACTGCCTCCCTCCTTGAGGACAGTTCCTGCGACTATGCCAGACTAGCCACATCCAAAACAAATTGGCGACTCCCTTCTCTACGACTGAACCGGTACTAAACCCTGGGACTGGTCTCTACTGTGGGCCATCCATCATACGATGCCCTGACTATCTACACCGGAAACAAATGAGCTCCTCCCATTCTGACCTCCCAGATGAAGCCACTGATGGTACTGGTGGTGAAAACTGCTATCGTGATCCAGATGGATACAAACCATTGTCAAAGGACTTCTGCCTCTTATTGGAGAGCCCACCTGAATAAGCCTCTACTCCACTCTGTTGTGCCCTGACTTCTCTAGGTCCACGAGTCTCATTCAGAGTGTTCTCAATCACTGTTGTCGACTCTACCAATTCTGTGAAAACACGCAGCCTCAATCCTGCCACTCGCTCCCTGATCGCAGGCCTCAAACCTCTTTCAAACCTCTTCGAGCGTAGTTCGTCTGTAATCATCAATTCGGTGCAAAGCAAGAAAAACTAGTAAATTTGGTCTCATACTGCACAATACTTATCACCCGCTGAGTGAGAGTATAGAACTCCTTGCTGTATAGGTCCTTTGAAGAAGCGGAAAAATATTTCTCTAGAAAAACCCTCGTAAAAGCTACCCACGTGCCCTCCACAGTATTCCTAGCATATTTCCACCACTTATGGGCGTCACCCCTCAGCTGGAAAGCGGCAAAAGAAACCCTTAGATCTTTCTCGATGATTTGTAGTGTATCCAAAATTCGGGTCACAAGCTCCAACTATTTTGTAGCTACCGTGGAATTAGGATCCCCAACAATGGTAGGAGGGTCAGGACGCCAAAACTCTCACATCGAAACCGTAGCCCTCAGCTCGGGCACACTCTCTCTCTCCCTAGCTATCTCAACTAGCTGACGAATGGAGCCTACTATCACACACAACAACTCTATCACGTCTAGCGGTCCTTGGGGAGCATATGCATCCCCAGTATCAGGGATTGGCATTGTCCCTTAGCCTAAACCACGGCCATGGCCACGACCACGACCTCGTTCTCTCCGTGCAGACATCACGTCTATATGAAAAGAATACAGAACATAAAATGCAGCACATCGCATTAACATAAATACTAACCACATAATCATGCTAATACTCAACCATAAACAATCATATAGATACGTCTCACATACCGAGAAGAACCGACAAGAGTGGCATGTCAATTTGAATAACCTACTTAGATTCCTTACTAGAAAACGCATCAACCAAATGCATTTCTAACTTAGCTTCCAAGTTTGTTAATCCAAACGCCCGAAAGCAAGACTAGTCAATCTTAATGTTCAACCCGCATACATACATATACACAAAATTCTCATGCTCAACAAGCTATCATGTCATGTTATCAAAATATCTAAACACATGTAATCAAGTACAAGCAATCAACCTCACAAAGTGATGCACCCTCTTCCCATGGCTCTTTGGTATTCGAACCCAGAGCTCTGATACCATTTGCAACAATCCAAACCCAAAGGTCTCACTCTCAAGACAAAACTCAAGACAAAAGACATATATGCATTAAATATAATTGCCAATAGGCTTACAACGCATGGTTCCAACATCATAAACATGTAAAATATTACATGATCCAAAAAGAAACAAAAAGAAAGACTAAGAGGTCTTCTGCCCCACCCGGCTCCTCCAGATCAACCAGTGTAATCATAAGCACCTAAAAAACGTTTTTAAATCTCATACTGTGAGCCAAAACTCAGCAAAAAATAGACTAACATGTAATAAAAGCTAAACATACTAACAGAATAATATAAATGCTCTCCCGTGCCTCAAAAAAAGTTCTTTTCAATGATTCGCACACAATACATGCATCTTCACGGGCTTTCACCGTGGGACTACTGCCCCAACTAATACATCTTCACGGGCTTTCACCGTGGGACCACTGTCCCAACTAATGCATGAATGAACAAAAGTTTGCACGCACACCGCTATGTACAAACGTCATCTTCTCATACAATGTCATCCACCAACCCTAGAGACCAACAATCAACAAAACGAAACTCAACCCCTTGGATTAGCTCCAAATCTCAAAACTCAATTTTCACAAACATTTACACAAATCTCTGACTTTTTCCAAAACTCGCCTTTTGAAAACCACAGACCCAAACACGTCCAACTTAACAGAAAATGGTAGAAAAACACCCCAAACCGGAGTTTAGTTGACTAAAAACTACCATTCAGTCGATTGAAAAACTACTGAAATTTCTCAAAATTCTCTAGTGTTCAAGTCAGTCGACTGAGTCACCAACTTCAGCCGACTGAACCCTCTCCCGAGCCATTTAGTCGACTGAATCACTCACCTCAGTCGACTGAATGTCGGAGAAAAGCCCTAGCCGACGAAAAAACTACACAGATCTATGCACAGGCCCGAATCAAACTAACCAAACTCGTATTTTTTTGAAACCCACGAACATACATGAGTCCACAGCTTTAAAAAAAACCAAAAAAACACTTTCAAAAACTTTTTCGTCCAACCAAAAGCAACCAAACAAGTTTTAAAAACATAAACTAACTTTTCATATATTTTTAAATAATAAAAACACATACAATTCCACATAACACCCCTTTAAGACATGAGAGTTTAGGATCCTATATCGTTGAGTTAAAAACTTGACGCCTCGAATTCCGTAAAAAATGAATTTCGTCGAAACGAGATTCCGTTCAGATGAACGTGAAGCCCTTGGCGTGAATAATAAGAATTCGCTATTCGATCACCAAAAACTAAGCCTAGGCCTAAAGAAAATCTAGAGAGAAGGTGGAGCTTTTTGAAATGAAACTTAGCTAGGAAGCTAAGAGTTTTTAAAAATATCTACCAAAAGCTAATATTTATAGGACCCACCGAAAATATCTTCTTTTTTTTTTGAATCACAATGCCTAATGATCCCGACATCCAACTCAAAATACATTTCTAAGCTCGAACATGCATTAAAACATAGATAAACATACTATTCCAACAAGATTAAAACAGTAATTAACATGCCAAAAAATATCGCAAAATTAAAACGGGACCAGGTCTCACAAAACTACTCATCACAACACTTAGCCGAGTATATGTAGGTATTGGATGGGAAGGGTGATGATGCAGGGATAAGGTGCACGAAAACATAATGTATGGGATAGTGGTCGGGAATGTAATGGTATCTAGAGAGAGTGCCCATTATAAAAACGTGGTAATTATTTGGGATAGGTTTTCTTGGTGAGACAAGGGAAATTATTTCTCTTGAACAATGATCGAAGAACTTTTGTGAACTTATATCAGAATCTTGGTAAACTTAAATTGTTATTGTAAATTGTCATCATTGTACATGCATTCTTTTGTTGTGAGAATTTGTGTGAGAAAGGTAGGTTAGTAGGATATTGGTTGTTCCTATTTGGGTCTTACAGTTCATGACATTTTATGCCAAGTGAAAAAAAGACTCTACGAGGATGCAATACTAGAAGATGAGGTAGAACCCTAGCTGACGACCGACGCAAAACACAGAGAAAACCCTAGGAGAATACCATAATTAATATGGAGATGTATATTTTATCTTTTAAATTTTTGAAAAGATCTTTTTGTAATATTGTAAAGTCCGTTTTTTGTTGAAATGTTAAAATTATTTTCGTCTGCCTTGTCTATTTGAATCGGTACGAATATTTTATATAAAAAAATTATAAACTATTTTCGTGAAAATAATTAAAGAAAAATGTTTCTTTTGAACTTCAAATCTCCAAAAATCGAAGCTCACACAGAAACAAAATCAATTTCTTGAATCACGCAGGCATAGGCTATCATTTAGAGCCTTGACAATGATCACTAAGTAAATAGCAAAGAAGGTTGGCAATGCAAACTATATCGTTGTGAAAAAAACTAAAATTATAAGCTTTAAAAATAAAAATTATTTTCTAATTTTTTTTTTCAAAACCTGTTATATGTTTTTAAATCAAAACACAAAAGAACACTTCTCAAAACTTGGGGTTTGAGTCGTTTGGCTTGATAATTGTTCAATCCAAAGACAATCGTTCATACCCGCCTACACCCAGCATTCGATTCGTTTTTCGGCGAGTAGCCTAGGGTTTTTGATTAGTAGGAAACAAGGGTTTTGTGGGAGTGTGAAGAACGGGGACAAGTGAGTTCGAATTAGAGAGAAGGGTGATTTAAGATCCATACCCTTGGAGAGAACAAACACAGAAATTCAATCGTTACCAATCGACGACAGCTATTGCCAATGCTGCTTGGTCGCACCGAGAGATCTCAATCGATGGCGGCTCTACTGTGAGGGGGAGAAATTCGTTGTGCTGAGAGAGAACCAGAGGGAAACATTGATCAGTGATGGCGAAATCGTCATGTTGAGGTGAGGTTGGTGTGTTGAGAGAGAGAGAGAGAGAGAGCTAAACAAGGATTTTGTCCAATTTGAGAACTCATCGCCAAACTCAGTAAAGACCCTATTTTTCATGTTAGTGAATTGGATGAGATTAAAAGTGTACCAAGCAATCTCGGTTTTTTACTAACCGAGATACAAGCTGATTAAAAATTTTAAAAAATATTTCGGTTCTTAAATTACTGATGTCAAAAAATACATACCAGTTATTTGGATAGGTTGAGATTAAAAATTTTACTTATGTTTTTTTTATCATATTTTAATAAAAATTGAGATCGTTGTAATTTTTATGAATTATTGTAGTAATAATATCGCGTCCCAAAACACGTGATAAAGCTGCACACCCAAATTTAAGTATGCAAGACTAAAAACTAACAATCAGAATTACTCTATAATATAAAAACTCAAATAAAATTTAAAAATAAACACAGACTATTATCTCAAATATATATATATATATATATATATATATATATATATATATATATATAATCCAAGTTGATATCCAAAAAAAATTCAAACAATTCTAATTTAAATCTATCACATATTTCATGTCCAGATAAATAAAATAAAATAATCATTCTCTCAACACACTCAAAAATTCCATCCAATTTTACTCTTCAAAATCTATTAAAAAAAAGATAAAAGATAAAATATACCATGATTTTGGCAACTTAGCAAATCACCCGCTACCATTATTAGCTTGATCAGGTATGTAGAAAAAGAATATAAGAAAAGCAAAATTTTTCTTTTCTAATATTCGATTAGCAGAAGACAAGTTTAGTTAAAAGAAATCATTATGACTAAAGCAGCTTCATATATTTTTTTTTCAAAAGAACAACAAAGTATTTTGATGAGTAAATGCAAAAGAGTGCGATATTCAATAATTCAATAGTCCGATAATTCATTTTGTAGAACTCTAAGTCTTAAATCACTACGGCCACATTAGCCCATGACAAGGTCCAAAGTCATACATAAGTCGGCGGTGAAATCTCGAAAGAAATTAGTTTATGTGCCAATATTTAATTCCGGTCATATTCAAAATTAATCAAATGAGATCACAATAATTATTTTCAAAAATATTTTCACATATCTTAAAATATATTCAGAATTTCACATTTAATCCAATTTTTTTCTTTCATAAAACGAGTAAAAATAGTACACACATATTTTTCCGATAACAATAGAGATATTTAAAAGAACTTTTTTTCAATAGATATATTCAAGGCAACTTTAGGAATGAAAAATACTAAGAATAGTAGAAGGCTACTTACTTCTTTGAATACATCTTTCAAATACTCGCCAATCTGATTATAATTCAACCTATTATTGAATTAACAATAATTTAAAAAACATAGAGAAAAATATCAATATTCTTATTTTACTTTTATATATAAATATATGTATTTTTAATTTAATATTTAATATTTAATGACATCAAGAATACTAATTATCTAAATCTAAGTTGGAACAACTCATTAAAAATTTATAATGGCAGATTCAAATCATACGATTGATCATATTAACTAACTACTTAAACATATATATTTTTGTATCACTTAATTTATATCAATATTTTAGGATAACACTTTGGCCAAAATAGTCCCAAAAATAAATTCTACATATGGAGAAACCAAGAAATAAACTTTTTATAAGATCCAAAACCTCACCCAAATAAATCAAATAACTAGAGTGCACCATAACGTTTGTAAGGTCATCACACAAGATCGCCACCCAATATTGAGGGATCCTAAAGTTGTTCTTTTTGCTCCCTGTTCTCGCCGCCCGTTCTTCTTCTTCTTCTTCTTCTTTTTTGTTTTTTTTTCTTCTTTTACTCATTCTATATCAACATTTGAAATAATATTTAATTAAAATTTGTTACAATAATTATTTAACTTTCTTTTTATCATCTGTTCTATAGCGATATTTTAATTTTATCATTTAATTAAAATAAACTCAAGATTAACTTGTATGCATAGATAAATATAAGAATAAACTAGTTTTACAGTTAAAAAGTCACTTAATAAATCAAACAGGACTTTAGATTTTACTTATCAATAATTGACGTCAATGATTAACAAAAACTACATGCCAAGAATATACTTCTAGAGTTTTACAACGATTGGGCTTCGTCTACAATTTGATCAATACAAGAAATACAAAATATTCTTTTTTGCCAAAAAAGAATTCCACTCGGCGCTAACCCTAACAATGTTTGCCGCGCAGCCTCTTCTCACCTTTTCTTTTCAGCCACCGAAGTCCCCAGGAAGGGATTTATATAGATAGGTTAAGTAATGCTATTACCAAACAAGCAAGCTTCCAAAAATATTAGAATTCTAATAATATTATGATTTTAAGAATAATATCTATATAAGAATTTAAAAAATAGAAAATTGGTGAACAGTCTAATTTATAGGTCGTTTACTATTTTTTTTTCAGTATAAGATTTTTTAACGAGTAAAATCCATAATCATAAAAATTTTAACGCGCAAGATCCTTTTAAAGCAAAAATACCGTAAAACAGATAAATTTATCTATACATTTTCAAAATATTTATAAAGAATACAGATAAATTTATCTGTCTTTTATTGAAAGTACGTCTAAAGAATACAGATAAATTTATTTGTTTTATTGAAAGTATGTATAAAAAATACAGATAAATTTATTTGTACCTTTTTAAAACTTGTATAAAGAACAAAGAAAAATTTATCTGTATCTTTTCAAAATATGTATAAAAATATAGATAAATTTATCTGTTTGCATGATCTGTATTGATATGCAAACAGATAAATTTATCTGTTATGCACAAATAAAAAAATAGATAAATTTATCTGTTTGCATTATCTGTATTGATTCGCAAACAGATAAATTTATCTATTTGCATATTAAATCGATGAATATCAAACAGATAAATTTATCTGTTTGCAGGGTATTTTTAGGAGAAATCACACAATTTGACCATGCCCGTTAAAATTTTTATTGATGAACGTTGCGTATTAAAATTTATTTTTTTAAACCTTTAGCTGAAATTCCCTTTTAACTAATAGAATTCTAAAAATATTAAGATTCTAAGAATAAAATCTATATTATTATTATTATTATTATTCAGATTTTGCAAGTGACCATATATATTATCCTTTAAGATAAATATAATGGTGTATAGCATAATAACTACTATTATCTATGCCTCTTGATATACCAAAAATTTAGGGCATCACATCCTTGAACATATATATTTTAATCTTTTCGATAGCCCTATACAAAATAGCCTAAAATGACCTTAGCAATATCTTAAACACATAAGTAAATATGATGAGATTTTTTTATTAGTTTATTTTATATTTTTCTTAGCTTTCAACAACGCATTGGCTTTTCTTTATTTTTTTGCCAACTCGACATCCATTGCCAATACACATGCGCGCGCACACATAATTTTATAATTGTATATTTGTTCCATCAATCCCAACACTAATAGCACACATCCCCTATAACTATAACTATTAGATCACGCCCAATCAACTTTTAACAATTTTTTTTTTGTAACATCTATATATATAGTTTTATTAATTTACTCATTCACCGACTCAAATCTATTTCAATTGTTTTTTCGAACTTACACCTACTCTACACACACACACACACACACACACACACACATATATATATATATATATATATATATATATCTTACATATAAATAATCTATCAATTTTGTAGACGTTGTAAACTGAATGGCACACTCAGAACCAATCGAATTGGTTCAAACTTGATAATTCCGAACAGAATCACGAGCCGAACTCCTCGTTGCCAAACTCACTAGATGCTACACCTGATGTTCTTGAACTCCTGCAAGACGAAGAATACCGTTAGTGCTTTCCAGCCAGATTTGATCGAAAAACACTCCGACATTTAGGTTAAATTTCTTTCTGGGAGGCTTATAATCGAAAATAGGATAGAAAATTGGAGACCTAGGGGTATAGAGTGCCTTTCTTTACATATGAGTCGAAACCTAGGAGGCTAAGTCCTCTTGGGACTCTGCCTCTTATCCTTAATCTTTGGCTTTCTAGGGATTCTGCCTTATCTTTGGGCAATTATAGTTGCTTTAGGAGACTTTTACTCCATTTTTCGAACTGTCATAACGAGAATGGAGTCTTCCTATGTTACCTCATAGCCCAAGGCTGATCATATCAATCTGGTTGTACCATGGGTTACTCCTCTCTGGGATAGCCCAAACTCGTCATGGGCCGAACTAATAGTGGGCCAGCCCTTTAAGGCAAGTTTAGACCTGTTTGCTTTGGGCTGGACTCCAAGCCCGTAGTTTTATCCGCCATCAACTGCTCCCAGCTTTGGTCTTCATCTGACCGAGGAACTTGATGAGGAGTCAAAGCTTTTTATATTTCGTATGTTCGATGAGTATATTCGGATTTGCGTGACCTAGGTATGTAACTTGGTCGGGGCTTTTTAGCCGGGCATTCGTTTGCTACTTTGATTGTTCTTTCCTTTCCCTTTGTTTGGTGTTCGGGCAACGCCCTGAGTGCTCGTATCTCTTGGTGTTCCATTATGTGTGATAGCTTGCCTTGAGCCCCTCACAAGTGACGTGGCAGGCTGTGAGAGCCTTCTAGAAAGGGCGCGCATCGCCTTGGTAATCCAAGGCATTGTTTCAAATGTATGGCG
The DNA here is from genome assembly GCA_032360265.1 of Heliamphora ciliata. Classification (NCBI taxonomy): domain Eukaryota; kingdom Viridiplantae; phylum Streptophyta; class Magnoliopsida; order Ericales; family Sarraceniaceae; genus Heliamphora; species Heliamphora ciliata. The sequence continues at coordinate 10,656 of JAUMHN010404880.1, forward strand.
CATTAAATGCGTCTGTCGTTTGAAACAATGGATATAAAAACCCATCAAACTGTCATTTTCTTCTTTTTCCATCGTTGGTTTCGAACTTCCTCACTTTGCTCTCTGCAATTTTCGGCGAGTTGAACCCAGTTTTCGGCAAAAAATTATATATTCAGACGAACGTTTTTACAATCTCCAGGACTGTTTTCCCAAGTAAGCTTCTCGCTTTTGTTGTCATTTCTTTTGTCTTGAGGCAGGTTTGCTCCCTTTTTCTTTGCTTTTCTTGCTTGACTTATCTCTTCCCTTTTTTCTTTCCAATGGGCAAACTCTGAAAGTTTCGACGCCGGAGGCGATGCGCACTTTTCGACGCCGATACAACGTCTCAAATGACATTGAGATTACTCTGGCTAATCCCGATGACTCTCGTGAGGGAAACTGAGAAAAGCTTCCCTTTCTATTAGTAGCCATAGTGGAAGGGGGAATTCGATTCCCTGTTGACCCTCTTCTTCGAAGAGTTCTTCCACATTACGGAGTAAGTTCTATGCATGTTTCTTCCAACATCTTCAGAGTGGTGATGGAAGTTGTAGAACTGAACCGTGTCTTGGGTACCAATCTTGGTATTTGGGATATAGTTTATTATTACAACATAGTCAAGCACTCGATTGGGTCGTACTACCTCAAAGCAAAAAGGAAAGCCAAGTAATTTGTCATCGAATTTCCAACCTCCGGCAAAGATATTAATGATGACTTTCTTTATATCACGGGGAACTTCGAATTCGACCCCAGGGAAGAATATGATATTTTCATCATTCTGTGAAATAACGGACTGGAACCTGGTAGGTTCCCTCACCACCTGTTTGTTGTTATGCTCTGCTTAATCTTTATGTTGCAGCTTAACATTTTTCTTCCTTTGGTGCAGGTGAGATTGCAAACAACCAAGCTTGGGGGCCTTTACCTGGCATTCATCTTGAAGACCTTGCAAAGGTTTGGGCGTACAAGGGCCTCCCCGAAAAAAGAGGTCTTGGAAGAGCTGCCTACATTCTTCTCAAATACATCCCAACCTACCGAAGTTTTATAAAACCAAACACAGCCAGTGTTTGGGTTGTTGTAGTTGCTTCATCACAAGTTGTCATGCCAGAGGCCATCGTCATTCCTTTCACCAGGGCAAAGAGACAGGTAACAATCGCACAGCCTTCTTTCGTAGCCGAAGAGCCCGGTCCTTCATCACCGGGGTATACAATTTCTCTCTCCTTTTGTTCTTCATCAGCAAACTCATCTGACCTTGCTCGTATTGAGAGGATGGCGAAGAGGAAGGTTCCCACTACTAACCTTTCGGAGCTCCTCACGCTTGGTGGCCTCAAGAAGAAAGTCACTATTTCCATCGCTACTAGGGCCGAAGAGAGTCACCGATCAAAGGCCACGACCTCGCAGTCGAATTATCTACGCTGGCTACGGAGGGTACTGTCACAACTCAAGCCCCAAAATGGCTAAAGAAGATAGGGGATATGACCGAGAGAGAGAGAAGGAGAGAGAGAAAGAGAAAGAGAAGGAAAAAGAAATGGCGAAGGAAAAGGGGAAAAAGGTAATAGATGTTGTGGGGTGTCCTGATCCTTGGGCCTCGCTTCTGTCAAAGGAGGGTCGCCCCATAAATGTGGAAGACAAGGTAGCATCTCCAGACACTGCCTATGGGCTGAGCCAAGCCCTGCTTTTGCCTGCAGACATGGAGGAGGTCCGCAAATTCCCTCATGAGAAGATGGTGAAGTCCACCATTTGCCATTCCATCCAAGTATCCTTTTGTCTTAACTCTCTCTTTTTTTTTTGCAACTTTCTTCTTTCTTTTTATTTTTTGATCGGTGTCTTCCTCCTTCCCTTAGGGTTTTCAATGCCTAATGGCAATGGTGAAGCGCGTTGAAGCGCAAGAGACCGAGCTCACCAAACTATGCCAAGAAAACTTCAACTACTTGAAGCAAATTAGCAAGCTGGAGAGAAGTCTTCGGGAGAAGACAAAGATTGCTGATGCAGCTCGGGCCAGGGTCTCTGAGTTGGAGATAAAAGAAATCGCCTTGGAGAGGCATCTGAAAGAGAAGGAAGACAGCCTTATTACCTACTAGGCTCTACTTGGGAAGACACAAGCCGAGGTGACCCTGGCCTAAAAGTAGGGTTATGCTGAGGGCGTGGCAGAGGCTACTGAAGATTACAAGGGTCAGGTCCTCAAGCTACAAGACACAATTTATGCCGCTGTCTAGAAGGATGCCTTGGAAGCTGCTGAGGTTGAGGCATCTTCCCCTCTTTACACAGAGATTCCCTTCTCGAGCCAACGAATGGAAGAAGAGAAAGAAGAAGAGTTTCCCGTAATCAGAGTCAGACCAGAGAAAGGGGCTGGTATGACCGAGGTGGGCGAAGGAGGAGGTGGCGACAATGCCGAGCAGACCACTACTGCTGTAGCTGAGGAGGTGGGCACTCTCGTGGAGACTACCGAGGATTTTCTTGCTGCCCCGTGAGGGAGTTTGCCCTCTTCTTTTTTATTTAAAGTTATGTTTCGCCTGTTTAGGGCATTTTTTTTGTAGTTTTAAGGGTCCTAGCCCCTCTTTATCAATGACATCCTTCTCTTGTCTTCTTAGATTGCCTTATATGCCTGTTCTAGACTTTTTTTTAGACTTAGTCATTTTTAGACTAAGTCTTTTGGTTTTAATATTTTTTAAACTACTTTCCTTCCTTAGCATAGGATTTGAGCTTCCATAATAAGGGCTAAATTAGCTCGGATATACTTTGAACTTAGCCTTTTTAGATTTTTTCTTTCCAAGTATTGGATTGACTTCTATATTAGGGGCTGGATTAGTTTGGATAACCTTCGAACTTAGCCTTTTTAGGCTATAATCTGAACTTAGCCTTTTTAGGCCTTTTCTTCCCTAGTATGGGATTGACTTCCATAATAGAGGCTATAATAGTTCAGATAACTTTTGAACTTAGCATTTTTATGCTTTTTCTTCCCAAGTATGGGATTGACTTCATACTAGGGACTGGATTAGTTCGGATTACCTTCGAACTTAGTCTTTTTACGCTTTTCTCTTTCCAAGTATGGGCTTGACTTTTATACTAGGGGCTAGATTAGTTCGGATAACCTTTAAATTAGCCTTTTTAAGCTTTTTCTTTCCAAATATGGGATTGACTTTCATACTAAGGGATAGATTAGTTCGAATTACCTTCGAACTTAGCATTTTTATGCTTTTTCTTCCCAAGTATGGGATTGACTTCCATACTAGGGGTTAGATTAGTTCGGATAACCTTCAAACTTAGGGGTGTGGCGTTGGGATTTTAGAGTTTTGAAAATAGTCAAAAATAAGAAAATTCAAAGATATTTTGAAAACTATTTTAACACCTTGAAAACCAAATTTAAAAAATCTATTTTTTGTTGAAAATAGAGTCGCTACTTGATTTTTGAGAAAAAATTAAGAAAAACAAAAATGGATACTGATCTTTAAAACGTTTAACAAGAGAAAGAGGGTTCGAGGGCTAAGGTACGAATCGGAAAAGGTGTTAGGCACCCCATTCGCCCAATCATAAGGTTGGCCTCTACTAATCATCATTGGTTCTTTAATTGAATTTTTCTCAAATGCATACAAATAAAAAAAATGAAGACAAAGAAAGAACATTCAAAATCAAATATGAAAAATACATAACACATATACATAGCACTCCAAATCAAAACAAATAAAGGGGGTAAAATTCTAAATTCTATAGCGTGCAATTTCTAACTAAAGAATACATGGAACACTCCCTCAAGCAATATTCATGTATAAAAAAAAAACTAATCTATCATGATTTGAATGAAAGAGCAAAAATATGTAAAAAATTGTTAAAACTACCTAAACTTGATTTGTTACAAAAGATAAACTAAACTATCCTAAACATGTTTTCAAATAAAGAAACTAAAACATACATTAATGTTAACATGATAAATTAATAAAAGAAATGAGAAATGCAAAACAAAATATACATAAAAAGAATCCTAAAAAAGAAAGTTCATAAAAGAAACTTATGTTAAGATGAAAAATATTAAAAATGCTTATTAACAAAAGAACAATCTAGCTATCCACTTTTACCTTCTTTTAAAAGAGATAGAAGAAAATAAAAAGAAAAGAAAGAGAAAAAAAGTACTCTTAGAAAAGAAATTCAGTTTAAATGGCTTTTTGTAATTTTTTAGTTTAACAAAATAAAAGAATAAAAATAAAGTACATGTTATAAAAGAAAAATAAAGTTATAGGGAAAGAAAAAGAAAATGGAGTTTTTAAAAGAAAAATAAATACTAACATTAAAAGAAATACTAATAAAGAATAATTAAACTAATCACTAGAAGAGAAAGAAAAGAAAATAGAACATTATAAGGAATTTTAAAACTAAATAACAAAATGTTAGAGAGGAGAACTACACTACCATTAAAAGAAAAGAAAAAAAAATAATTAAAGGAAAATAAAAGCTACAAAAGGAACATTTAGCTAAAAGAAAATAAAATAGAATATTAGTATTAATGTTAGAAGAAGAGAAATGAAAATGAAATAAAGTGTTAGTAAAAAGAAATTAAACTAACTAAAATGAAAGAAAGAGAATAAATGCTAGAACATTAAAAGGCTACATTGAACTA
>JAUMHN010404890.1:0-15274 GCA_032360265.1 Heliamphora ciliata
AAATTAATTTTTTATTTTATGAGAATCTTTATGAGCAATGTATGTGTATCATTTCTTTAATGTTATGCATGAATGTCCGATATTCTGTATAGTATTTAATCGGTGTGTAGAGTACGGCTAGCATACAGAAGATAAGATTTTAGATTCTTGCAGAATATAAGTTTTATATTCACAGTTTAGATGGAAATGGACATACCATCTATACAATTGTAGCACAGAGTTTTAGTAGGCCTGTCTTGGTTACAGGAAACAGATAATAGTGTCGTCTATTGTTTCGACTATCTGTGCTAGTACACTTTGTGTATTGAACGGGATATTTGGATAATTAATTTTATATTGACTATATAAATTAATTCACACCCCAGGATTATTATGAATAGTGCTTATCCTCTTAATTCTAAAATAATTATTGGTTTGCATATATTTAATATTCGTTGTTTTGATTAATTAGATGGTGCGATCTTATATGGGTCTATATTCTCGGTGAGTTGGATAGAGGTATTATATATATGAAAAATATTAATTATTGACAGAATCCACATCATGAAAGATTGAGATTGACAATACCCCATTGGGGAAGCTTATAAATTTTGATCGGGCCAAACCCTACAGGTGAATTTAATTATTCAGCGGTCAAATAAGTAAAGCGGAAGGGTCTAAGGAATATTAAGATGCCGATTAAATTAAATTGTCAGTAATTAAATTTAATTGGCGGGTATCAGGAATCTTAACGTGGGGACAAATTATAAGCATTTAATAATAAGAGCTCAATTATATATGATCTTGAGATTATGGGTCAGAGTGCAATTATAGTTCTTTAGTGCTGTGAACTGTAATTTAGTACTTTATGAAAATTACAGAAATCGCTGCTAGTTTTCCATAATTGCAGATACCGCTATGAGGTTTGCTTAATTGCAGAAACCGCTGATACGTGTCTGTGTTTTACTAGAAGTATTACTCATAATTACTGCCCAGGTCCCTGTTGTAGCCCTATATATATACAGGTATGCAGAACCAGTTTCATAACTTGTCTTGTAAGACTAAAGCTGTCTTTGTTCTGGCGATACGAGTTCTCGGAGGATTATAGCCCATACTATATCCGGAAATCGCATAAGAGAATACAATAGAAGATCTGGCAGGTGCTTCATATTGGATTCAAATCGTAGTTGAAGATTCGACCGGTAAAAAGGTATTATTCAAAATTAATTTCGGATGCACCGGTTTTATTTTGATTGTTCGTCATCAAAAGTTTTAACTGGAGCCCGTTTTGGCGTTTGCCCATCCAGTTAATTTTTTTTAGATAATCGTTTGTAAAAACAAAAATCTTGACAGTTTTGCCTCAAACACATCCATCATAGATAAGCCACAAAGTTGTTGTGAGACCCTGACCCTTTTTAATTTTGTTTTGACGCCTTGAGTGATCCTCCAACGCTTGACAATGAGGGAAAGAGCAAATTGAATCAACTTCCAAGGAGAGTGAGGGGAACTCAAGGATGCTTCTAAAGCAAATTTAGGGTTTGAGTTTCAATTTAGAGAGAGAGGTATGAGAGAAATGAAGAAAAGAGGCCTCAATCCCAAACTTAAAGTTCTCATCTATTATAGACCGCTCGATCGGTCTTTCGCTGGAAGGTACTCCAAGGAAATAAAATACATATAGTTTCTCAATTTTGTTTCAACACCCCAAGGCTTGTCCAATCAACCCACAATAATTATTTTCATGTATCATCAAGCTTATAATTATTATCAACAATCATAATCATGATCAAATTTTCAATTCTTTTCCACAATTAAACTATGAGACCCTGACCCATTTTCTTTTTTTGACATTTTTCGATGCGTGTTTACCATTTTTGTTTTAACATGTTCATACATGTTTTTATGCATGTTCGGGTTTAGATTGCATGTGGGGTTGGTTCCTAGGGGCCGTTGGGCGTTGTGGGGATTTCAAAAAATATATATTTTTTTTTTGTGGCCTATAAATATCTGGCGTTAAATATTTTCAAAACTTACAAGTTAAGTTTTTTCGTTTTCTCTATGTCTTCTCTCTAACTTCTTGGGGGCCTAAGCCTCGGTTTTAAACGATCCAACTACTGATCCTTGTTATTAGCATGGTGGGCTACGCGTTCATCTAGACGGAATTTTATTCTGGCGAAGTTCTATTTTGCACGTGGATCGAGACGTTGAGTTTTTAACTCATCGAGGTAGTATCTTAGACTCTCATGTTTTTACCATTTTAAAATGCATGAAATTGCTTTATGATTCAAACGTTGGTTTTGGGGTTTAAAATCATTTTTCGTCGATTTCGGTTCGATGAAATTGTGTTCGGGTGTTTCTTTCAAGGTTTTGGTGTTAAGTTTGGGCGTGTGTAGGTCTGAGGGTGTTGGAAGGGACCTTTTAGACTTTCTTTTGGGCTCGAAAGGACTGAAAAAATAGCTCAAAGTCGGTTTTTGCTTGGGTTTAGTCGACTGAACCAGGGAGGTCAGTTGACTGGATCATGGTTCAGTCGACTGGATCGGGGAGGTTAGTCGACTGACCAGTGTTTTTGGGGAATTTTGTGAAATTCCAGTGGCTTGTTTGGGTCGACTGGATGGGGTCCAGTCGACTGGGTCCTGTGTTTGGCGTTTGGGTGTTTTAGTGGTTTTGTTGATCGTGTGGTGTCCTCTCAGTCGATTGGGTTATGGGGCTCGATCGACTGCTCTCCTCTAGTGTTTTCAATTGATTGGATTATGGGGTCCTGTCAATTGAAGTCACGAAGAGGGTGATGGTCATTTCATGTGGGTGTTGGTGCACGGTTGTGTGCGTGGTGGTTTATGCATCGTTGGGTGCAAGACGTGTGGGTCCGTTGTTCTTTAAAGGATGGGATTTTGGTGAGAATCGTTTGGTTGGAGGTTCAGGTGTTGACCTCCAGGTTAGGTTTTGGATTTATGCATCTTTGGTTGTCCCAGAGAGTAGACAGGCCGTTCAGGTGACCGGATGTCAGGTGTGTGGCATGTGATGTCTTGTCGAGTTATGTGGCATCGTATGTGGAACGTAGTGGTTATACGTGCTCTTGTACTTATAGAACTGTGGTTAGTTTTATTCTGGCATATTGTGGTCGGATAAGTGGCCTTATGTGGTTTTGATGTGTTTATTTAAAGCTCTGGTTTTACATAGTGTCACAGGCCATCCAATGCCCCGTGATGCCTCGAGACAGCCCAGCGCGTACACGCCCATGCGTAGCGCATCCAGCATGCCTCAGCACGCACGCACCCATGCGTAGTGCCCCAATGCCCATGCGCGTGCCCCTGCGCCGCACGCCTAAGCGCCCCAGCGCCCCAGCGCCCCAGCGCCCATGTGCTGCACCCCCCAGCCGGCAGGCACATGGTGCCATTCTCTAGTTTTTTCCTATTTTCTTAGTGATAGGACAATAATTTGCCGCACATAATGTGGGCCTTTTTTCTAGGATTTATGAGCTATTTTTCCACGTAAAGCACATAATTTAATTATTTTTATTTTTATTTAATTCAGACCATTATGACTACTCAAACATTTTGATGTTTCTTCCTGCCAGAATGGAGATGGTCCAAAATGTTATTATAGGGAGGAGTCAATACTTGAACTTGCCTCCCTATTCGACATTGAGATTGCCCACGTCTAGGCCTTGCACTGTTGATCTGTTGTGCAACGACCTAGCTTTGTAATCTTCATTCAATGATTAATAAAAGCTCGTTTTATTGCATTTGAATGTTGTGTACTGTTGCTTGCAATTTTTCTTTTCGTTTCTTTTATTCAGTTTTCTGTTGCTATAAGCCTTCATCTGAAGGTTGGTTGAGTTTGGCGGGCTTACCCAACAAGACTCGGCAAGCGCCACACATGGTAGGCTAAGCACGGTTGTGCCTCAGGCCTCGCCCCATGACAGTTGGTATCAGAGCCACGTCGAGACACGTGGACTGGCGGGAATTCACACAATCGATATTGTGTTGCAAAGACAAGCTGCAAGATGGTTAACCAAGGACAACGACTCGATGCCTTGGAGGACCATGTCGAGGGATTTGCTGGAGTTTCCTTTCGACTAGAGGAATGCCTTCGAGCACTCGAAGTAGGTGTTGTTGATGGCACTTTTACTCAAACTGAGGATGTCAACGGCCTTAGAGCATAACTAACTACTCTTCGGCGTGACATGGAGGACATCAACAATCGTGTTAACGTGTTGACACGTCTTGTCACAGCCGGTGGAACTGGTGACGTACGTGAAGGTCCTGATCTTGGATGAGCGATGGTAGCTATGTCTAAAGCACCTCGCATGCGTGTCCCCGAGCCGCGTACCTATGGTGGTGCTCAAGATGCTAAAGAACTGAAAAATTTTCTTTTTGACATGGAACAGTATTTTCGGGCACTGAAGTCCGAAGAGAATCAGAAGGTGACGATGGCTACGATGTATTTGACAGGTAACGCCAATCTGTGGTGGCGAACCAAAAACGATGAGAAACAACGGGATCTCTGTGTTATTGATACCTGGGAACAACTCAAGCAAGAGCTCAAGACCCAATTCTTTCCCAAGAATGTGGAATACAATGCCCGACGTGTGACGCCCCGTCCTTCAGGCACGTCGAGACATATATAAATATAAATAAAGGAATATTCTAGACATTCATTCATATTTACATACGTTAGTTACTGCATCATAAGTGAATTCTAAACCTTTCAAAAGTACATAAGTATTACAGTTCCACCAAGAATTTTCAATAATTAAACTAACCACGAGAAACCTGAATATAAAAACGAAAGCAGAGGTTTCAACTCCTCAGAATGCTTCAGCTGGATCCATGTACTCTTGGAATTCACCTTGTTCTTCCAACTCTTCTTCTCCCTCGGGGTTGACTTCCTCCAAGAACTCCTCCTCACCTGTGGCACGAATGCCATGAGCCTAGGCCACAGAAGCAAAACACTCTAACTTTTTAACTAATCTCACAGCATAAAATTCACCGCAACACATACCATAAAACACCTAGTATAGTTTGTAGTCAAGTAGACAGACAAATTCATAATAGGGTAGCTGGTAAGTAAATAAACATCCGTGTATGAAGTGCAGATGCCCAACCCAAAATGCACCCAGCTAAAAATGGAAATTCCACGCCGGGAATCACCAGAGTAGACTTGATGGGACTTTGATCACCAAAGCCTTCATCGCTCCTCGTTGTGAATAGTAAATGCGTCACCGGGCTTTATGCCACAGCTGTTTTACTCAATGGCAACGGCGTGGGGTCGGGCCAACCAATTATTCAGCCACCCTTATCCGGGCCAGCAATTCCCACCTTAAGACTCGTAATGCCTTTGCCGGTGTCAACCCAAAGTCTAAGAGAATCCAAGAAACGTTCATATTACACAAAGTACCAAGATGAGGGGTTTAGGTCTGCAAAAATTGGGCTCTCTCTGAATTACCACCGCAGTGGGATTAGGTCAGCCGAATTAGGGCCTCCAAATTACCCAAGGTCCAAGCTATCGAAATCAGAATGCTAGCGATGAACCCATGGTGCCCAACAATATTCATAAACCATTTCTGTAACACTGGGGACGCACCCAGGGTGTACAAGCCAAGATCATTTCCAACACTAGGGACGCACCCAGGGTGTATAAACCAAAACATTTTTGAAAAATGGTAACCAGGGACGCCCTAGAACCAAAAAGAACAATCTCAACATAGCCCATCCCAACAACGGTTTGCACAGATGGACTCCAATATGCCAGGATGCAAATGACAACACTTATAATGTGTACCATTAATCTCAAGTGCAACAATTTATAACATGGCATTAGCATGGCAAGATTCATGGTATAACGCGTAATGCATAAAGTACAAGTATGTGAAGCACAATTGTCAAGGTATGATTCAAATATGATAGCATGGGTTCTAAATCAGCATACATTCTCTTAAAAGCACTAATCAACTATTTGAAAGCAAAAATCATATAAAAACTCGAGTCTTATAGTGATAGGTACTCGGGTCTATGATTTTTATACACCATTTAGATAGAAATATTTCCTACAACTCTTATGTTTAATACCAAGGCCAAATCCTAAGGCAAATGGGTGAACATTTTATTCTAAGCCAAAAAGGTTCAGCACTTCAAGATTTTACAAAAAACAAGCTTCTGTTGCTCTCGGTTTTGGGGTATCAAATGAAGTTCAAATGAGTCCATTGTTTTGTATGTTCTATTTTAACGAGCTCTCTACAAGTTTCATGTTTAGAGATAAGGATAGCTGTTTGAAACAAGTTAGACTTTTTGTCTATTTAAAAAAGTAGATTCTGTCAGCTACCAAAACTCAGCAGAGCCAGTTTTGGACAGAGGGTTTGAAATGATTTTGGGGTGTCAACCCGAGGCTTTAAGGTCTGATTTTTGGACAGAAAATACATCAATATGTTAGTTACAAAGTTCATGTAGAACACTCTTGGAATAGGTTACTAAAAATAGGTGCTTTGGACTATATAAAAATATGTGACAGAATGTTCCTCGAGAGCTGAAACTCAACAGAGACTTTAAAAGGGGTTTTGACCTATAAAACCTCAATATTTTGTTCTCCTTTTTGGTGGGTAGATGTATATACATGTTGTATAAAACTTTCATGTTTTGACTAAAGTTCGAATCTCATTCTAAACTAGGGTTTCCAAGTCAGTAATGTTGACTGGTCAGAAAATGACACACTTTGGTAACATTTCTATATCTTGAGTTTTGGTTATGCAAATGAGTTGAAACCAACTTTGGATAAAGAAAACACAAAATTATAACTTCGGACATAAAGATAATGCTCAGATCAATTTTCTACATTGAGTTATCGCATTTCAATTCTCAAGACAGAAACATCAAAGTTCGAGAAAATCAAGCCTCTTAGGGTTTAGGTCCTCTACTTATGTTATGTCAAGTTTTGATTCTATTTCCTTGCATGCTTGTGTTTCAAACTTAAATATTAAGACTCTGGCACCCTTAGAGAGCATCAAATTCAAAGGTAACAACATACAGTAACATCTCATATCATTCATAAACATAACAGCCCCTAAATTCCAATTACGATGCCTTTTCGGTTTGATTTCGGTTCTTGGTTTTTAAGGGGCTTAAAGGGATGTGTTGGGGGATATTTTGAGGGATATTAGATATAAGGTTTAGAGGTTTTACTTACACATTTGAGAGATCAAAGGATGGTGGAGGATTGATTTGGACTTAGCTTTCGAAAATCTTCTCGGTTTCCTCCTTTTTCTTCTTTCTTCTTCCTCAACTCATGGAACACCTCAAGAACAATTGAAGGTCTGGTCCGTCACTCTCTTGCACGAAATTTTGAAGGGGAGAAGAGGTGTTTGGGCTTAGTTTAAATGGGCAAAGGCTATGGGACAAGGGGAGACAAGAACTACACAAGAAGCTTCCTTTTTCTTCGTTTCAATTAACGTGATTTGAGTTTTGATTTAAGTTCATTTAATTCTTGGAGGCTAGAATTCATATTTTGGAAAGATAAAAGTTGCTAGGTGGCTGTTTGGGGGACAAAAATCTGATCCCCCATCAATCAAAGGGTTTGCCTCGATTTTCGTGCCCCTATTGTGCAAGAAAATACATTAAAAGTTAATTTGATGTATCTTTTTGTGTCTTTTCCTACTGAGACTTATTATTTTTGTATGTTTATGAGAAATATAGTATTTTCATGTATTATCATAGTTTTCGTAGCAATTGATTGAATAGATGTAGTCTTTTAAGTCAAATTAAGCTGTTTTAGCAATATGACTTTTTGACTTATTTTGTTGTGTATGAACTTCAATAATAATTTGTTTACTTTTGTTGAATTATAACACTATATTATTAGGTATATTACTTGTTCAACAAATTTGGGATCATCATAATACTTCATTTAATACATTTCTCATCATTTAAAGCTAAAAAGAAACAAAAAGTCACTTTTTGGTATTTCCCAAGGTGGTCGGCCACTAAGGGGCATTTTTTGGTATTTTTGATGTTATTTTGTCTTTTAGTATATAATTGTACTTAAATCCTTAATTTAGGGTATCCATATGTCAAAATTTAGATTTTTAATGCTTTTTGCTGTACTAAGGGCAAAACGGTCATTTTACCTTGTTTATGAGGATTTTGATTTTTAATTCATTATTTCATGATATTTACTTCATTTAGAATGTTAGGAGATTCTCCGGGTGTTAGGGTCTTATTGCCTGTGTTTTGGACCTTTTTTGGAGTTTTCGGGCCGAACTTAAGATTTTCGATTTGAGTTAGGGTTTTGAACTACTTCTGTGTTCTATGGTCTCGTGGACTATCTGTCACTAACACTATGGTCTGAGCAGGGTCAGTACATGGGTCGTTATCAATAGGTTGGTTACAACTAGGGTCTGTACCAGGTCGTTACACGACGTGCTTTATGTGATTTGAAGCACACGGGTACTGTCCGAAAGTATGTCAAGCAGTTCGTTGCTCTCATGCTGGATATCTGGCATATGTCAAAGAAGGACAAGTTGTTCTTTTCCATGGAAGGTTTGAAGCCTTGGGCACGACTTGAAATCAACAGATTACGGGTCCAAGATTTGGCTAGTGCTCAGACAGCTGCTGAACGTCTAGTGGATTATGTCAGTGAGTCCCCAAAACACAAAGAGAAGGGTTCTTCTTGCAAAAGTGGGGGAGCACGCAAGCCACAGGGTCACATCAAACCCAAGAATGAAAAAAACGACAGTCAGGCATCAAATAATGGTTCGAAGAACAACAATCGCTTCAAAGGGAAAGACAATAATAAAGATCCAAGAAACAAGGGAGTCCTTTCATGTTTCCTCTGCAGCGGACCGCACAGGGTGGGCGAATGCCCACACAAAAAGGCCCTGAATGCTCTACAGTCACACCTAGCCCATGAGTATGCATCAGGTGGTGAAAGTAGTAATAGTGACAGTGGAGAGGAAGACACCCGATGCAATCACAGTCACAAGTCGGGATCTAAAACTGGTTCTAGAGTGGGGGCCTTGCACATGATGAATGCGGTGAAAAAGCAAGCGTTATCGTCAAAAGCCAAGAAAGACAAATGCACCGATGCTAAATCGAGGAAAGTTGAAGACAACCCTAGTAAGCCTACTGAGAGGAAGAAGGGTGGCAAAGTCACCAACGAATGTCTCATGTTTGTGGATATGCGAGTTAATGGCAAACCAATTCGTGCTCTCGTCGACACGGGAGCGACTCACAACTTTGTGTTAGGAGCAGAGGTGGAGCGATTGGGCTTATCCTTATAGAAGGATTCCAGCCGGATCAAGGCAGTAAATTCGGCAGCTTAACCGATACATGGTGTTTCCAAATTAGTCCATGTTAAAGTATATTCGTGAGAAGGACGACTTAACTTTACGGCGGAGCCAATGGACGACTTTCAAGCAATCCTTGGATTAGAGTTTCTGAGAGAGATGACGACGGCTGTGATGCCGTATAACAACACGATGTGTAAGATGGGGCAAAAACCTTGCCTCATCCCTACCTTGTCTAGCAACAACGTTGAGAAGTTTCTCTCAGCTATCCAGGTAAAGAAGGGAGTTAAGAGGCACGAGCTTACCTGGTTAGCTGCCTTATCTGTGGAAGAGTTCTTTGAGACAGGGCCAGTTCCAAAGCTCATACAAAAAGTCTTAAAAGAGTTTAAAGACGTGATGCCTACTGAGCTTTCGAAACATCTCCTGCCCAGGAGGGGCGTGGATCATGCCATTGAGTTGGTGCCAGGTGCTAAGCAACTAGCTCGTGCTCCATATAGAATGGCCATTCTAGAGCCGCAAGAACTGAGAAAGCAGCTCACGGAGTTGATTGATGCGGGTTTTATCAGACCTTCTAAAGCGTTATTTGGAGCACCGGTGCTCTTTCAGAAGAAGCACGATGGGAGTCTGCATCTGTGCATAGACTATAGGGCTCTCAACAAGATCACCTTCAAGAACAAGTATCCCATTCCACTAATTGCTGACTCTTTTGATCAGTTGATTCATGCACGATATTTCATGAAGCTCGACATGCGGTCAGGCTATTATCAAGTGAGAATAAAGGAAGGGGATGAGCCAAAGACAACATGTGTCACTCGATACGGGTCTTTTGAGTTTCTTGTCATGCCATTCGGTCTAATGAATGCACCAGCAACATTTTGCACACTTATGAATGAGGTGTTTCATGAGTATCTCGACAAGTTCATCGTGGTGTATCTTGATGATATCGTCATATACAGCTCCACGTTGGAGGAACACACGAAGCATCTGATGTTGATTTTTCAAAAACTCCGTCATAATCAACTTTATGTGAAGCTAGAGAAGTGCTCATTTGCTTAGGAATGTATTCAGTTCTTGGGACATGTCATAGGACAGGGAAATGTCAAAATGGATCAAGACAAGATCAAGGCGATTCAAGACTGACAGCCACCCACAAATGTGTCTGAGATGAGATCATTCTTAGGGTTGGCCAACTATTATCGGTGATTTGTGGAGGGGTACTCCAAAATTGCCACTCCTTTGACGGAATTGTTGAAGAAGAACCTGAAGTGGACTTGGTCAGAGAAGTGCCAAGAAGCCTTTGATGGACTGAAGCGGTCAATGTCACGTGATCTAGTTCTAGCTTTACCAGATATCTTCAAGCCTTTTGAGGTACAGACTAATGCCTTAGATTTTGCTCTTGGAGGTGTTTTGTTATAGGACGGCCATTCAGTAGCTTATGAGAGCCGCAAGTTAAATGATGCGGAGCAGAGATACACGGCACACGAGAAAGAACTTCTCGTCGTGATATGGCCTTCAAGTGTGGAGGCATTATTTGTTGGGTCAACAATTCGTGGTGAAGACAGACAACACAACTGTGAGTCACTTCTTGTCACAACCTAAGCTCAACGCAAGGCAAGTAAGGTGGCAAGAGAAACTGGCAGAGTTCGACTTAATCTTGGAGTACAAGGCCGGTGCCACCAATAATGTTGCTAATGCACTAAGCCAGAAGGCTAAGCTTGCCGCATGTTATATTTCAACCATTTCTACACCATCCATTGGGATGCAAGAGCGCATTCGTACTCACCTCCATAAGGATCCTATTGTGAAAAATATCATCAACCTCGTCAAGGCAGGGAAGACTCGTCCTTTTTGGATATAAGATGGGTTACTCATGACAACGGGTGGCAGAGTCTTCGTACCCAAGGCTGGCGGTTTGAGGAAGACACTCTTGGCTGAGTGTCGCGACACCAAATGGGCAGGACATCCAGGGGGTGAACGAACCTTGGCTCTGTTAGAGCAAGGATATTATTGTTCCCACATGCGTGATGACGTTGAAAACTATGTACGCACTTACCTCACATGCCAACAGGATAAGTCAGAACATTTAAAGCAGGGTGGGTTACTGCTACCCTTGCCTATTCCATCCTGGCCGAGGGAGAGTGTTTCTTTGGACTTCATCACCGGGCTGCCTAAGGTGGGGGAGTTGGAACAATACTTTCAATTATCGATTATGGGGTTCCATCAATTGAAGTCACGGAGAGAGTGATGGTCATTTCATGCGGGTGTTGGTGCACGGTTGTGTGCGTGGTGGTTTGTGCATCGTTGGGTGCGGGACGTGTGGGTCTGTTGTTCTTTTAAGGATGGGGTTTTGGTGAGAACCGTTTGGTGGGAGGTTCAGGTGTTGGCCTCCTAGTTAGGTTTTGGTTTTATGCATCTTTGGTTGTCTCGGTGAGTAGACGGGCCATTCAGGTGAGCGGATGTCGGGTGTGTGGCATGTGATGTCTTGTCGGGTTATGTGGCGTCGTATGTGGAACGTCATGGTTATACTGGCTCTTGTGCTTATAAAATTGTGGTTATTTTTATTCTGGCATATTGTGGTCGAATACGTGGCCTTATGTGGTTTTGATGTGTTTATTTAAAGCTCTGATTTTACATAAGCATGTATTAGTGCAATGTTATCCCGTGGTATACGGTTTTATCACGTGATATGCGGCGATTTTATCCCGTGGTATGCAGCGGTTTTATCCCGTGGTATGCGGTTTTATCCCGTGGTGTAGGCATGTGTAAGGATGTATGTTTGAATATGGATCTGTATCTATGTGATAGGACTGTTGTTGAGGCTTGTGAGAGTCGGTTTATATGTATCTGTGTTACATGTGAGGCTCGTGGGAGTCTTGGCTTGTAAGAGTCTATCTTTACTGGTGAAGCATTGTACTATATATATCAAATTATTTTCTAGGCTCTAATGAGTCGTGATAAAAAACTATTTTTCAACTGTTTTCTTCTAGAGCTCATATGAGTTCAGATATAAAACCGTTTTTATAGCTCGTGTGAGTCGAAAGCTGCACCTCATTTTCCAAGTATGTTATGTTTATATTACATGTTTATCTAATTCCGGCTGAGCTTTGGCTCACGGTGTGAGATTTGAAATGTTTTTCAGGTACCAATCACACAGGTTGACTCGAGGTTGCTGGAGAGGCAGAGGACCTGTAGTCTTCCTTTTTGTTCTTTTTGATCATGTATTCCGGTGTTGGAACCTTATAATGTAAGCCCTTGTGGCAAATATATTAAATGCTTGTATGCATTAATTTGTGAGTAAATATCGGGTTTGGTGTTTTATACGGTTGTTTATGGGTGTTTCACGTGATCCGAAGTTTGGGGTGTGACATAAACATTCAATCATATTCTACCGAACACGTCGTAACGAGTTTTAATTAACCTTTTTAAAATATAAGGGACCAAGTCCCTATAAGATTCCTAAGGTTATCACCGATGGATTCCATCGACGTAAAGTATTGAGAATTTGATACTTTGAAGAAACAGTGATGATTTGGTGTGGTGGTCATCAAGTACTGGGAACGGTGCACGTGAATTTAGCAAGCAAGACTTAAGCCGTCAAGGTTGAGAATTCGACTAAAATTTGTAAATATCTTGTAAATTGTACTATAGTTCTTGATTTACCTGCACTTCAATTAGTTCCGTAATTTTTACCCGACATAAGGTTTTCCATGAGCCTCTTATTGTATGTGATTGGTTTAATTTTTAATTACTTGCGATTACCTAGACTCAGAATAATTCACTGGCTGACATTATTCTTTTTCGCTGTATATAAAACAATACAAATAGTATTTTTTCAGTATTATATGTACTTTTTGGCCATGTTTATTTTGATGGAAAGAATGAAGGGGTATTTAGTATTCCCTCACTATTAGTCCTAGGATAGTGTATCCAATACATTGTTAATTCCTCTTTTTAAGCATTCCCGTGTTTGGTTATTTCATGGGATATAAAAAATTAAAAAAACAAGCCTTATGCATAAATGAAAATAATGTCCAACCTTAATCAAAATTCTTGCTATTGAAAACAATCATGACAGTTTAACCTAACTAAATGACAACTATCCAAAATAAAGGCCAAACATGATGGCACATAAAAATATTTTTTTAGGCCAAACGTGTTGTTCAGACCCCTGGGGACCTTAGATTCCTAGGATCCTAGACCCTCGAACCCAAGAGAACCCAAGACCCAGACCTCCGGGAACCTAAGACCCCAGACCTCCGAGACCCAAGAGCTCTAGACCTCTAGACCTCAGGACTCTGTAGTGCCGAACCCTAAGGACCCCTAGACCCTCGAAAATCCTAAACCTCTGGGACCCCCAAACCCCCAGGACCCCAAAACCCCTATACCCCCGATCCCAAGACTACGGACCATGGGGATCCCAAAACCTCTAGACCCCAGGATCCCCGACCCTGGGACCCTAGGACACCCAGACCCCCAAGACCTCGGACCTCCAAGACCCCACATTCGCCAAACCCCGGGACCCGAGACCCAAGGACCTTAGACCCTGAGACCTCGGAACGGCCAAACCTTTTGGGACCCCGAACCCTGGACCCTGGACCCCCGGGACTCCATAGTCCTTATCCCCAGAACCTAGGAACCCCTAGACCCCCAGGACCCTTAGACCCTCGAGACCCCAAACTCTGGGATTCTTGGACCCCTAGAACCCCAAACCCTAGACACTGGAACTTGAAAGCTCGGACCCCCAAAAACCTAGGACCCGAGACTCGATAACCTCAGACCCCCGGGACCTCGGCACCTTGGATCCTCGGACCCTAAACCCCAAACCCACGGGACCCCGAGTCCTTAGACCCCCAAACCCCCGGATTCCCAAACCTTCAATCCATTGCGACCCCGGACCCCCAGACCCCAAGACCCCACAACCCTGGGACTCTAGAACCCTAAGACCCAGGACCCCCAGACCATGGGGATCCCGGGACCCTGTACCCCTAAGGACCCCTAGTCCCTAGGACCCTCGGACCCCAAGGACCCTAGGACTCCATAGTCTCAGACTCCCAAACCCCCAGGATCCCTATGACCGCCGGGATCCCGGGACCCCAGACTCTCGGGATCCCACAATCTCGGGCCACCGGACCCTGGGTGCCCGGACCCTCAAAACTCCAAAACCTCAAACTTTGGGACTTCATAGTCTCAACCCCCGGGACCCCCAAAACCCCTAGGACCTCGAATCACTGGGACCTTAGGACCCTAAACTCCGGGACTCCATAGTCTCAAACTGTGAGACCCTGACCCATTTTCTTTTTTCTGCGTTTTTCAACGCGCATTTGGTGTTTCCATCGCTGCATGTTTTTACGAGTTTAGATGTATGATCGGGCTTAGATATGCAAGCGGGGTAGGTTCCTGGGGAGTAAGGGTGTTGGAGCGCGAATTTCAAAAAAATCAAAAAAAGATATTTTGGAGGCCTATAAATATCTGGAGTTAGATATTTTCAAAACTTAACTCTTAAGTTTTTTTCTTTTTCTCTCTGCCTTCTCTCTAACTTCTCGGGGGCCCGGGGCTCGATTTTTGACGATCAGACTGCGGATACTAGGTATCGGCATCAGGTATCGGCATCAAGGGCAATGCAACCATCCGATCAGAATTTTATTCCGACGAAGCTCAATTTTGCACATGGTTCGAGGTATCGAGTTTTTGACTGACCGAGGTAGGATCCTAGACTCTCATGTCATATAAGTGTGCTACGTGTAGTCGTGTGCATTTCTAACGATTAAATTGCTGTAGATCTGACTTTGTTTCAAAAAAATCAGGTTTTAATTTCAAAGTGGGGTTTTGTGTTGATCTCGGTGGATGGAATCGGGTTTTGAGATTTCTCGTTCGGTGATTCTAGATGTTTTGGGCTTGTGTATGTCCGTGGATGTTATATATATGCGAATCGGTAAGTTTAAGGCTGTTTTGATGCATCATAGTGGATGTTTGAGAGTTTGGGGGCCAAGAACACTCAAGAACAGAAAATCTGGGTTCTTCTCG
>JAUMHN010404901.1:0-15272 GCA_032360265.1 Heliamphora ciliata
CTCGTGGATCTGTGGTGAGAGAAAATAGGATATGGATCACGATGGCTCATAATGACTCAAGGAAAAAAGGATTAATGAAAATATAAAATGGACCTTTAACAAAATTTATGAATTCTCCAAAGAATATAAATATTAAATGAAATTTTTTACCTTTTTTCCAAATTTAATTGAAACTCCAAGCATATAAAGATCCACAGTCTTCTAGGTTAGGTCTTCAATCAGGTCGTGGTGTATGGTCATCAGCTGGTTGGGTGGTCTTGGCGAGTCGGCAACGTAGGTTAGTTGCAGGACGGGTCACCGGCATTGTTGGCAAGTCGGCTGCGATGGTGGTCTGCGTGGATGGTCAGAGGCGGCGTTAATGGAGGCTTGGGTGGCTAAAGAGATCTGGGGTGGTCGACAATAGTTGTTAATGAAGGCTGATGGGGTGGTCGGCGGGATCTAGAGTGGTCAACGTTGATGGAGGAGAGGCTGACAGTGGTCGGCGTTGAGGAAGGAGAGGTTGACAGTGTTGGCCTTGATGGAGGAGGGGCTGACGGTGGTTGTTGTTGAAGGAGGAGTGGCCGACAACAATCGGCACTGATGGTGGACTGGTCGACAGTGGTCGGCGTTGATAGTGAGCGATCGACGGTGATTGGTTTTGATGGTGGCTGGAGGTGGTGAGGTTGGTGGAATGAATCACTGGTGGGTGGCAGGCCTGGCGGGTAGGGTATCTCTGCGTGGAGATGGTGCACTGATGTTGAAATGAAAGACGAACTCTTTTTTAAAAAAAAAAATGATAATAAGCACTATCAAAATAAAAGAAATAAAATAAAAAATAAGAATTAATGTTTTTCTTACTATTGATAGGTAAATGACAAAAATTAAAAAGAAATAAAATCATTTGCTCTGATATTAAGTTGATATAGGACAAACATGAACAAACTTTTAAGAATCCGCACCTAAAGGCACTTAAAAATCCTCACCTATGGTTGAATTGAAATTCATGCAAGACAAACATAGGCAAACCTTTAGGAATCCACACTTAGAGTTGAATTGAAATTCATACCAATTTTAAGAAATAATTTGTTATTCAATCATTCAGTCTTTTGGAATACCAGTTAAAGGCCAATAAATAGATTACTAAAATACGAAAGATAAGAATAAAAAATAACAATTCTATTTAAAAAATCTAATCAAATCTTTTTTAAACTAATCTTATCTGATCATATCTTATTTAAACTTAAATCTAAATAATTAAAATTTACAATATTCAAATATCTTCCAGAATCAAATACAAATAATCTATAGATAAATCATTTCCATTCCCCATAAAAAAATCAATCTCTATTTCAATTTTTTATGGTACATAATTCATCACAATTAAAAGATACATTAAAATACATAATTTTGTAACCATAAGATATAAATTTGACTTGATCTCAATCACTCATCTTAAAATGTATTAAGTAGAGAGAACATATTTTAAAAAAAATATAACTTTTGGACTGTTAAATCTAAAATTGAATTCTTTTAAAATGTATTCGTTAAGATGCTTGAGGGGTCACAACTAGATTTCAATTAACATCCTGTAGACTTTGCGTTTTCGTCTCCTTGTTATGCTCAAATTGACACTCCTTGTATGTTGGACGGGTTTGGCTCCTTTTTTGAAAAATCCAAAAGAAACTCCTGGCACATAAAAGAACGGATCCCACGTTGCAAAGGAATAAGCAACAAATCATGATGAGGGTGTCCAAACTTTATTCAATCCCATGTGATCCAATTGAGAATTTATATAAAAAGCATGTAAGTGTGAGGTCTTGATTGATCAATCATCAATTCCAATTTCCACGAGTAAACCAGAACTTCATAATTACTGGGACACACATCATTCATGGTTTCCTATGGAGCAAATGTTCTACTGTTGATAACGTATATTACATGAACTCTTCTAAATATATGAAGTATTTGTAACAGACTCTTGATACTTGAATAAGAGTATGAAATTTGTGTTTGGTATTTTAAGTTGGACATTTACTTAAAAAACATAATTAGTAATTTGAGTTTACTATAAAATTATACATAAAAGTCTCGTATTATGCAAGAAATGCACAATAAAAATTTGTAAACGCTATTTACCTTGAAAATAAAAGAAATATATCAATGAACATGAATATATTGTCGTGTCTTAAATGAATCCGACACTTAGACACATATTCGCATCCAACACCCACGTCTGAGTCCATGCAATTTAATTGGTAACTGCATTAATCATTTTGCTGGATACTACAATTATACGGTAAAAAATGCGTATCAAATTTCATGTACGGAATGGTGATAGGAACCGAACTAAAGTACGCCAAAAGACCACACAAAAAGCTCAAGGAAAATGACAGCTATGCCTAGCTGCTCAGCTGAACTCAACAGATGTGTAGCAAGCTAATTGGGCAATCATAAACTCACCTAATCCATTGCTAATGATCAGTTAACTGCTGTTTACGGTTTGGGCTTACTCTCTTGGCAAGAGTAGCACCGCTCAAAGCTTAAATAAGCAAAAGAGCATATGCGTTTAAACAAAAGTTCCAGAACTATTAGAACATCTCAAACAAAACAAAGGGGGATCTCAATAATTGGATTAACATATACTATTCATACAGTGATGATTTTCATAATCTACAATCATAAATCATGGCAAGAAATGATCATACAAGCCACAAAAAGAACAAAAAAAAAAAGGATTATCAACCCAGGTATATAGGCATATTGAATACCTCATTTACGAATAAAGGCAGGGCGACCTTGGACTGTGTCTCAGAACAAGCTGTACCCATCATCCTCATCATTCATCCGAATGTAACATAGTATAGCTAATACAAAAATGAGATAGGACCCAAGCTGCAATCCAAAGGCTCCCCAACCAATAACACCGGCATGCTTTAAGATTGCCGGAATGGCAATGCTTCCAACAGATGAAGCCCCGGTCAAGAATTTACATGCATCGACCCAGCTGTTTCATCAGTTGTTTGACAGAAATTAGTTAGATTGTTTCCATGGTCAAAACAAACTTGAGAGGAAGGCCTCATTGCGGGAAAAAAGCCTAACCCATTTGAAGATTCTGAAAAGAGTGAAGACGCATCAGAACCCCCAAAAAACAGCAGAGGCATGGGAAGAAGCACATACATTATAGCTGCAAAATGACATTCAGAAACTGTATTATGAAAGATATAGTACAAATTCTAATTTCCTATAAAAATTAATTTGGAGAAAACTTAAATCTGACTTCCATACTTGGCTTGTTGGATACATGTTAGGCGCCAATGGCAGTATAATTGAGCATAACAATAACTAAACCAAACCAAACTATGTTTTTGTTCCCTCAATTGGGGTCAACTAAATGATATTTTTATACTATTTTACTCTGTTAAGTGTTATATATTTAGTTAGTTTAATAGGTTCATATCTTGTTTTAATACAAAATCTCATGTTAATTTAGGTCTACCCCTCCACTACTGTTTTCATTACTCATGATCTTATCGCTTTTTCTTACTACTACATCAACTGGTCTATGTTGTATGTATCCAAACCATCTTAATCTATTTTTTCTCAACTTGTCCTCAATTAATGCAACCCCTACCTGATGCGGAATACAAAAGGGCATTTACAATTTCAATTTAATTATTAAATATTTTATTTTATTAATTAGGGTTTTATTTTTGTTTCCTTAGTTTAATATTCTAATTATCTTTTAAATAAGATTTTATCTATATTTCTTTTTCGTTTAGGATTCTAACTTATCTTAAGATTTTATTTTTATTTTCTTAAGATTTTAATTTTCTTTTAGATTAGGGTTAAAGCCCATAAATAAGAGGCTCATTTGATGTATTATTTGGAGCTGAATTAATAGAGAGTTGAGTTTTAAGATTATGGCCTTATGTTAGTAGTGATTTTATGTTTGCAAGAAAAAGAAGACGAAGAAGCTGTTGATTTTGGAATCTCAACTGCTCATCCGTCACAGTTGTTAGTGCACTAATGCCTGGTAGAAGTTTCATAATTGACTGAGCTAAACAACGGTTTTAAAAGAGACTTTCTAGATTTTAACGAGGATCAAGTCACATTTTATTCTACTTTATCTCAATAAATCAATACTTCTATTCTTTCTCCAACCATTGAAGAGCAAGAAACTCCTGTGTAGAACACTGTTACAACCAATGAATAGCCTCTTACACATAATGATACGCTCAACACCTTCCATCTCATCGATGGCCGTCCAACAAGCAATGTCGACAAGCCCGAATTGATAAATTTTCTTGGGATTGAAGTTTTTCTTTAGAATATCACATCATGTTTTGCAAACCTTGTCAACCATCTCAAGATTAAGATCACATGGAATGAGACAAGACTACCGCAGCTCCTCTATTCAAAATACTTGATTTTCTGGCATGGCAAAGTATTGTATTTCAGGACGAACTCGAGGTTGAGTTCTTTTTTTAGTGGAGGACAATGACGCGGAATACAAAGGAGATTTACAGTTATTTTAATTATTTAATATTTAATTTAATTTTATTAATTAGGATTTTATTTTTGTTTCCTCAGTTCAAGATTCCAGTTATCTTTTAAATAATGTTTTATTTTATTTCCTTTTCATTTAGGATTCTAGCTTATTTTAAGATATTATATTTATTTACTTTGGATTTTAATTTCCTTTCAGAATAGGATTTTTAACCTATAAATAAGAGACTCATTTGATGTATTAGTCGAAGTCGAATTAATGAACAATTGAATTTTAAGACCGTGGCCTTGCGTTAGGATTTCGACCTTTGTGTGCTACCTTCCACCATTCTCATCCCTTCCATATGCTCTATCACCACCAGTTCACGAATCTTTTCACTCTTAATTTTATTTTTTCTAGTTTTACGACACATCAACCTTAACATTCTCATTGTAGCAACATTTATCTTATATATGTGATTTTTCTTAACAGCGTAACATTTTATTCCATATAAAATTGCTGATCTAATAATTTTTCTATGAAATCTTGTATATTTATCTTAAAAACTAAAAAATATATACTAAAATATAAATATTTTGCCATGTCACAGTGTTCTTGATATGAGAATTAGATGAATTGACACGACTCATATATGCACCTGATATGAGGATTAGATGGATTGGGTATTTCTTGATCTTGAATCTTTACTTTTTGACTATTAATACTCCTATTATTGCTAAAATTATATTTTATATATTCAATCTTGTTCCTCCTTACTCGAAACCCTTTTGACTCCAAAACTTCCCTCTACATTTGTTACTTAGCAATTAGCATCAACTCTACTCATAATCTCATTCACTAAAATAATATCATTAGCAAACAACATACACCATGGAACATCCTGAATATGTCTAATCAATTCATTTATAACTATGGTAAAGAGACAAAAACTCAAAGTCAATACTTGGTGTAATCCTACTGTAATCGGGGATTCACTTACTTGTGGGTGATCTAATTGTCGTGGAAACTCCATCATACATGTCTCGTATTCTATCAATGTACCATTTTGTTACTCTCTTTCTCTTCAACGCCCACCATATGATATCTCTAGGCACTCTATCATAGGTCTTTCTAAGTCTATAAAATTTATATGAAGATCTATCTTCTTTTCTTTATACTTCTCTATTAATCTCCTTAATAGGTAAATTGCTTCCATAGTCAATATAATGAAAAAATATCCATTCACATCTGAGTTATAAAAATTAGACAACCATGTGAATGGAATTTTTTATTATAGCTCGGCAATTGTTTGGTAACAGGTGCTAATTGCGTCAATGGCAATATAATTAAGCATGACAATCAAGTTGACAGCAAGAATATTATCTGGGTTAACAAAATTAGACAAACATGTGAATGGATTTTTTCATTATAACTCGGCAATTGTTTGGTGACAGGTGCTAATTTTGTTAAATGAAGATCGTGTTCAAGCTCATAGAAAGACTCAAACCCTGTGTGATCTCTTATGGTGTGTTTAGATCATGCATTTGTCGAAGGATTATTTTAAGAAAAGAGAAGCTAGATGAAATAAAAGAATATAATGAAATGATTAAGATAAATATATTTTTTCAGCATTTTTCTTTCCCTTGTAAAAATTCCTTCACAACTCTCATATCAAAACAGCTTTGGAGACTTCTGTCATGAAAATGGTTTTGAATCATATTTGTTAACCACATTTTAGCTAAATTTTAAGTAGGACCCACACATCGATTAAGATGACCAGATGAAGATTTGTTCACCTCCAAGAGTAGATGAATTTTAAGTGGGTGGTTGATCAAAACCATTAGGTGATGAATGAGAAATCGATCTCAAAAGTCATGAGATGAAATTGATTAAAAGATGGTAACTAAAGCTTGCCTTACATTGACAAATTAAGAAAATTCTTGTGAGTTTATATATTCCTGCCTTGGACTTAGTGGAGGGCTCCTTGAGGGTATCCAATTTAACGTAGGGAGAGGACCTATCTAAGTGTAAGCTTGAGCTTGAGCTTGGGCTTGGGTTCTACACAAAATACGCCCGCCATCATATCTGCCCACCTATCTGTCCCAGGCTCAGGTTTGGAGGGTATCTTACATTTGTGGAGAAATTTTATTTTACTTATTTTAAAATAATTCTAGCTAAGTAGTTACCAAACCAATATGTTACCATTACAAAGTGACTAGGTGTGTTGGTTCGAATTATATTTGACCAGGTGCATCAGTTCGAATTATATACGTTCGCTCCAAATCGAATGGGTTGACACTTATTGGAGCATGACTGAAAAGGTACCTCAATGCCTATAACTTGAGCCCTTTGGATCATTCCTATCCATCAGTTCTTCCAAGCAATTTTTGTTCTTCTTTCTTGTTGCTTCCTATAAGTCTGAGATAGTTCAAGCACGGTTTGAAGTTTGACTAGCACAACATATTGTTATGCTTCTTCTGTATATTAAGGCTGTTGTATCTTTGGAGGCAAATGCTCAAAAAATTCAAAGCATCACTGCGAGGGGCGAATTCTATCTTAAGGACATAGCGTGGTACACTAGCCTCAGTCAATTCAATTTCTTCTTTCTAATTTAAGATTTCAATTTTTGTAAGTTTTTCCCGTTTTGTTTATGTGCTGGTTTATATGTGGTTTCTACTTTCAGCAAAGAGTAAATTGTTTTATTTTTTACGTGTTTGTTTAGCAATCTTAAGACAAGATTCTTGTTTACAATTTTCGGGTTCTGCAATTTTAATTTTTTCTTTAAAAACAAATTTTTTTTCCAAATTAGTTTTTCATACTCAGAAACTCTCAATTTTTAGTTCAATTTAACAAGCTTTGGATACTGGTTTTAAATTTTATACTCGGTTTCTTAAATTAGGCTTAGCGTAACCATTGTAGTTTTTTTTTTTTTTCGGGGGGGGGGGGTGCGTGGGTGTACTTGTGTAATCACTAGGTTATTGTTGATCTTTTGTTTAACAAAAATGCCAAATGAGAACAATAATGGTTCTAGTTCTTCACCTACCCCTACTCTTGTTCATGTATCTATGTCTATGCCTGCACCCATTCCTACAATTGTTCCCGTCAAGTGTCAACCACGGGAAAGGGCAAAGACATTCTATGGCTTTGATTTTGAATCTCGCGAGGTTCCTCTGTGAAGATACTCATGTCCTCGATGAGAATAAGATAGACAGGCAAGCTGTTACCGCAGTAGAAGCGTGAAAGCATGTTGACTTTTTGTGCATAAACTATATCCTCAATGGTCTTGATAACACATTATACAATGTGTACTATGCTAAGGCAACAGCTAAATAACTATAGGAATCTTTGGACAAGAAGTACAAAATGGAAGTTGTCAGGGTGAAGAAATTTGTCGTGAGAAGATTCCTTGATTACAAAATATCGAATTCCAACATTGTGACCAGTCAAGTTCAAGACCTTCATGTAGTTCTGAATGAGATTCATGTAGAAGGGATGTCTCTAAATGAGTCCTTCTAGGTGGCTGCAATTATTGGGAAATTACCACCATCTTGAAAGGAATTCAAGAATTATTTGAAACAGAAACGTAAAAAGATAAAACTTGAAGATTTGATTGTTAGATTAACGATTGAGAAAGATAACCGTGGATTAAAAAGAAAACGAGAAATCAGTTTATACCTTCCAAGGTTAGTGTGGTGGAACAAGGGCAAAAGGTTAACAACAAAAAGAGGAAATTTGTTAACCGAGATCCTAAAGGCTGTGCTAGCAAGAAAATAAAGCTCAAAAGCAAGTGCTTTGTATGTGACAAACTAGGCTATCGTGCAACAGACTATCACAAGCGTAAATATCAAAGGATCTTCAAAAAGAAACCAGCTTAGGCAAATGTAACCGAAGTGGAGAAGCTCTCCAATGATGTTTCTAATATAAGCCTTCTTGTTGTGGTGTCTGAAGTGAATCTGACGAGCTCTAACACCAAAGAATGGTGGGTGGACACTGGTGCTACTCATTATGTATGCTCAAACAAGAGGATGTTTTCTTCTATCAACTTCTGAATGTGGAGGACCAACTGTATAGGGGTAATTTTGCGACTAGAAAGTTGAAAGCAAAGGAAAGGTGATTCTAAAAATGACTTTAGACAAAGAACTAACTCTAAATGAAGCATTGCACGTGCTTGAAATTCAAAAGCTAGTGTCTAGGTAGCTGATTAGCAAGAATGGTTTTTGTCTTGTCTTTGAGTCTGACAAGTTTGTCTCGACTAAAAATGAGATGCATGTGGGAAAGGAGTATTTGCCTGATGATCACTTTATGGTTAATGTAATGGCTGTAATTCCAAAAATTAATATAGTTAACACATTTTCTGTTTATATACTTGATTTTTTATGGCATGGTAGATTAGGTCTTTTAACAATAATTCCTTGCATAGATTAGTTAACTTAGAGTATTTGCTTAGATTTCAATTTGATCCAAATCATAAGTGTGAAATCCGTGTAGAAGCAAAATCAACTATGGCACCTTTTAACTTTATTAATAGAGTACAAAGCCACTAAAATTAATTCATAGTGACATTTGTGATTTGAAATTTGTTCAAACATGAGTAGAGAAAGACTACTTTAAAACCTTTTTATTGATTATTGTATTAGATACTACTATGCATACTTACTAAAAATTAAGGATGAGGTCTTAGATATGTTTAAAGACTATCAAAATAAAGTTGAAAATCAACTTTACAAAGAGATTAATCTGCTTATCATTTCTCAGAACACAGCATAGTGGCCTATTGCTGATTGATTTTCTATCTATAGGAGGCCTGGTTGATTTCTAATACGAGTGGCGAATGTATGCTCCTCTTTCAGAGCCTCTTTGAAAGCCTTATTGGGCCCTAATAGTAAGTTGGGATGAATCAATTTCTAAGGTGTTAAGAAGCGATAGAGGTTGTGCATACGAATTACATTTTGGTGAGTTCTATGATGAATACAGAATAATTCATCAAACCATTGCACCTTATTCATCTCAGCAGAATGGATTTGCAGAATGCAAAGATAAAACTTTAAAAGAAATAATGATTGCTATGTTCATAAATTCAGGTTTACCTCAGAATTTGTGGGGAGAAGCAATATTTTAGCTATATATTCTAAACAAGCTAACTCATAAGAAAATAAATAAGACAACTTATGAATTATGGAAAGGTTGAAAACATTCTTATAAAATCTTAAGAGTGTGGGGTGCTTAGCAAAAGTTGCAGTACCCACTCCAAAAAGGGTAAGAATATGGCTGAAAACCATTCACTGTGTGCTAATAACAGTGCTTATTGTTTTTTGGTTCATAAATATGAAATTCTTAATCTTCATGAGAATACTATTATTCAATCTAATAACGCATCGTTCTTTAAACATGTATTTGCTTGCAATTTAACAAAGGAGTTTCATCAAAGAAGTTACGAAACTACTAATAGCAAAAAAGATCAGGAAGTAATGATGAGCCTAGATGAAGTAAGAGGGCCAGAATATCAAAATCTTTTGGTATAAATTTTCTAACTTTTTTGCTAAAAAAAGAGCCTCAAAACTTTAAGAAGGTATGTCTACTCTAGAGATGCCATTATGGAAAGAGGCTATAACAAGTGAGAGAAAATCTATTATGCAAAATCATGTTTGGAAACTGGTGGGTCTTCCACCAAGCAGCAAAACCTGTTGGATACAAATTGATATTTAAAAGAAAGATGGATGCATATGGATCGATAGAAAAATACAAGGTCAGGGTTCTAGTCAAAGGATGTAAGCAAAGAGAAGGCTTGGTCTATTTTGACACATATTCACCAGTAATAAAAATAACATCCATTCGAATGGCAATAGCAATTGTAGCTTTGTATAATCTTGAAAGACATCACATGGATGTTAAGACAATCCTTTTAAATGGAAAGTTAGATGAAGAAATATATATGGCTCAACCAAAAGGCTTCATTGTTCCTAAAAAAAGAAAAGAAAGTGTGCAAGCTTGTTATATCACTGTATGTTTAAAGCAAGCTCCTAAACATTAGCCTGAAAAAATTAACAATGTTGTGAAATTAAATGGTTTCAAGATTAGTGAATGTGACAAGTGCGTCTACATTAAGTTAACCGATAAGGATTATGTTATTTATTGTATGTCTATACATAGACGATATGCTTGGTATTGGCAATAATAATGAAATTATTAGAACTATCAAGAAAATATTAAACACCAAGTTTGACATGAAAAATATGAGTGTTGTATACTAGGAATGAAAATTCTAAAATATTTTCATTCCTAAAACATCTAATAAATATGTCTTATCTTAGTCATGTTGTATTGAGAAATTCTAAATAAATTTAACGACGATGATAACAGTGTGGTAAGAACCCATGTAGATGTGAATCTTCATCTAACTAAAAATATTAGGGAAGGCGCATCTCCACTAGAATATACTAGGATGAACTGAACACATCCAAATATAACATACTCAATGAGTAAATTAAGCAAATATACGAGTAATCCAAGAGAAGGCCACTTGAAGGAAATGGTTAGTGTTTTAAGATATCTAAGATGCATGTGGGTATCCAACCGTACTAGAAGGGTATAGCAACGCAAGCTAAATATATGATACCAAGTACTCAAAATCCACAAGTGGGTATGTCTTTGCACTTGGAGGTGCAACTGTGTCCTAGAAACTGGATATCTGATACCAAATACTCGAAATCCACGAATGAGTATGTCTTTGCACTTGGAGGTGCAACTGTCCTGGAAATCAACCAAACAAACATGTATTGCAAGATCCACAATAGAATCAGAGTTTATTGCTTTAAACAAAGCATGAGAAGAAGCAAAGTGGCGTTGAAACTTTTTAAAAAGATACTCCAATGTGGCCAAAGCCTGTGCCAGCAATATATATTCATTGTGATAGCCAAACAACAATTGGTAAGGCATAGAGTAACATGTATAATGATAAATCTTAACATATCCATCATCGGCATAATACCATGAAACAGTTGCTCTCAAATGGAGTTACTATGATTTACCATGTATGGTCAAATGACAACATTACAGATCTACAATACCCTCAAATGGAGTTACTATGATTTACCATGTATGGTCAAATGACAACATCATAGATCTACAATACCACGAATCTGCTAACCAAAAGGTTGAATTGAGAGCAAGTTGATAAATCATCATAGGGAATGGGTTAAAAATTTATAAAATAAAAGTCATCACAATGGAAACCTAACTTAACTAATTAGAGATTCCAAGATCTAAATTCAAAGGGACAACCAAATTGTGTATGACTTAGTAAAATCACTACGAAAATTCTCTCCTACCCACTTCCATGGTAAAACAGTGATAGCTGCAGTGGTTTTAGAATAAACTTTGCTTTTAATGATTCTTATACTTTGAAAATCCAAGTGAGGTATAAGAAGATAATCCTAATAAGAAATCACCTACACTAGTGTGAAAAATCCACTTCTATGATAATTTTAAGGCTAAATTCTCTAAAACACTAGAAAAAACCGAGAGTTGTTGAGGGCCAAAATTAACACAACCGTGAGAACTAAACTATATCTGAAAAGATACTATGTGAATTTTATTGTCTTTGTTTACACAAATAGCTGAAAGTTTAAGGCATCATGCTCACTAATTAGCTAATAAATTTGATAGTCTTTCATAAGAAATGTTCAAGGCTAAAAGCTACCTATCTTTTGCAAGATCTTTCCAATTTGTATTCTCTCTATGTCTGCTTTTTTGTATACTTCTAATACTCTTGCTCAATTTCCATTCATGTGGGGAATCATTAGGGAAATGGTTTTGAATCATATTTATTAGCTACCTTTAAGCAAATTTTTAAGTAGGACCCACACACCAATTAGATGGGTCCGAGTGGTAATTTGTTCACCTTCGATGGTAAACTTTAAGTGGTTGGTTAATTAAAACCATTAAGTAGTGAATAAGAAATTGATTTCATAAGTCATGAGATGAACTAGGTTGAAGGATGGTAACTAAAGTTTGTCCCACATTAAAAAGTTAAGAGAACTCTTGAGGGTTTATGTATTCCTACCATGGACTTATGGAGGGCCCCTTGGGATACTCAACTTTGTAGAAGAGGGAAAACCTACCCAAGTGTGGGCTTAAAACTGCCCAAAACACAAGCGCACGCATGTTGCCGCCGCCAGCCCATCCAACCGTGCCAAGTCGAGCCTAGGCTCAGGCTCGGGCTTGAGCTAGGGCTTGGGCTTTTAGGGTATTTTAATTTTTTAGAGAGATTCTATTTTAATTATTTTAAAATAAAATTCCAGCTGAGTAGTTATCGTTCCTATTCAAACCGAACTAGGTTGTTATCGTTATAACAAAACCATGTGTTTCGGTTCGGATTATATCCGACAAGATGCATCGATTCAGATTATATCCGTTCGCTCCAAGTTGAATAGGTTGTCATATGTTCGGGCATGACTGAAAAGGCACCTCAATGCCTATAAATTGAGCCCCTTGGATATTCCTATCCATCATTTCTTCCAAGCAATTTTTGTTCTTCCTTCTAGTTGCTTCCTATAAGTTTGAGAGAGAGTCCAAGCACTATTCGAAGTTCGATAGGCACACAGACTGATATGCATCTTCTGGGTGTGTTAAACCGTTGTATTCTAGGAGGCAGACACTCAAACAATTCAAAGCACTACTGCGATGGGCGAATTTTGTCTTAACGACATAGTGCGGCATCTAGCTTCGATCGATTCAATTTATGCTTCCTGATTTAGTATTTCAGTTTCTGTAAGTTTTTCCCATTTTGTTTTTGTGTTGGTTTATATCTGCCTTTTTCTTTTAGTAAACAGTAAATTGTTTTATTTTTTATGTTTTCGTTTAACAATCTTAAGACAGAATTCTCGTTTATTGTTTTCGGGTTCTGCACTTTTAATATTTTCCCTTTAAAAAATAGTTTTTTTTTTCAAACTGGTTTTTCATAATCAATAACTCTCTTATTTGGAGTTCAGCTTAAGGATCACATAGCAATTCGAACATCCAATTGTTCTTCTAAATATTTTGTACGCTCTTATACCCATACATATCACAAAATGAAAAAAGCCCACATATTCTCATGGTTTGAAATGCACAGAAAGAAAACAGCTCGTATACTCTCATGATTTGAAATACTAACAACTAAAGTAGTTAAATCTAGCAAATTCTTTTTCAGTTGAAAGATAACAAAATACACCAAATTTTATAGCTCGCTACAAAAAGGGACTCCAAACAAAGTTCCATACCTGTTAGCATTGGCCACCAATTATCGTACAGAGCACATGCTTGCAGCATCATTCACACAAAAGTAAGCAACTAATAATGAATTTGTTAGCAAGGATGCAAACAATGTATAAATTTAATCCAGATGGTCAACAAGAAAGATGCAACTAACCAATATTTGCAATACGATTCCTCCAGATACCAAGATTGCCAAGAAAAAGAGTTTCCCAGTCTGCAGGCAGGCTCTCACATGACCTGGTATGTCTGCCATAATTGAACTTGCCTAAACTCATAGAGGGAAAGACTGAAATGAAGATGCTATTGCATTAAACATACAAAAATGAAAGAAACAAAAACTAGGTGCGGGGAAATATTTAAAACAAAATGTGATCTATAGGAATGAAGAAAAAATGATAAAAGAGCTGCTTGCGTAGAATAGATCACAATCATCATGATCTCTAGTGATTTTAGGGAAACTAACATTCATTTATCAAACTACCAGTTTATTTTTCTAGAAAAAAGTATAAGGTATGTATTTTACACACGCGGTTCCATGTCCAAAGAAGTATGTGTAAAGAACCCAAGGCATAATAAAAATTTAGAACAACTTTCATGAAATTAATCTAGCAAATGTCCTTTTGGATATTGGGTATAAATGCAAGTCGCAAGATAGGTAGATTCAAAAGCAAGGAAAGGGGGAAGCTGGTGAATTTATCTAAACAAGCACTGATTAGTTGGGACACAACATAGTATTCCCAAACTCCTGGTATTGAAGTGTGGAATAGCCATGATTCAAGCTTCCAAATGGCATAAAAGCACTGATTAGTAGGCACATTGCCCGAACTCTTATATGATAATTCATGAGTGATTCAAAAGTATTGACTTTTTCCGAACAAAATTATTGGGATCGGTGGATATCATCATGGGCTTGGAGCCTAGCCTATGGCAAACACGTCAGAGACTACCTTAGAGGGTCGGCCCACTATCAATTTGGCCCACAACGAGTTCGGGTCACCCCAAAAAAGGGCAGCCCACAGTACAGCAAGCTGTATTCTGAAAGCCCTGGGCTAAGAGATAACCCATGGAGATCTCATTCCTGCAATAGCAGTTCGGGAAATGAGGGATTAGCTTCCTAAAGCAATTAGGACTGCCAAAAGATAACACAGAATTCCTAAAAGTTGAGGGATAAGGGATAGGAGGTAAAGTCCTAAGAGGACTCAGCCTTTCTGGTTTTTCACCACTATATAAAAAGAAGCACTCCAAGGCCCCAGGTATGCAATTTACACCCTAGTTCATGCATAAAAGCCTTTTAGAGGGAAATCTAACTTGAATGTCGAAGTGCTTCCCGATCAAACCAAGCCGGAAAGCACTAACGGTGTTCTTCTTGTAAGAATTCGAGAACACCACAAGAAGCTCTCAATGAGTTTGGTTACAAGAAGTTTGGTTGATAGTTCTATTCGGGATCATCAGGGTTGAACCAATCCTATTGGTTTTAATTGTGCTATCCAGTTTACAACACGCACAACTTGGTGCCGTATGTGGAAACGACGATCTCGAATCAACGGAGCCA
>JAUMHN010404921.1:0-15271 GCA_032360265.1 Heliamphora ciliata
ACAACCCGAGGTCACGACATGACCCCCGAAACCACCACACGACCAACCGAACCCCAAAAGGAATCCATAGGTATTTGAATCGACTAATTCTCATAAATCAATCAATTAAATACCATAGGATGCCAATCGGAAATCAAAACTGAACCACCAAAACAATAACACCCAACACAAACCCACGACGTCTACAAGAACACCATAATGCCCCACGGAACATGAAATTAGGTCAAAAGGGCCAACAAGGATGAAAAACAACGTTTTTCCAAACATTCGGCCAAAAACAGGTGAAAAACGGTTTGAAAATCTTGACACACCTTCACTCTTTTGATCATAACTTTTTCTACACAAAGAATTTTAGGGTGAGAGAGGTGTCATTGGAAAGAGGACTTCCGATGCTTCACTTTGAGTACAAGAACGACCAAATTCTGAGTCCGGACGAGGGAGATAACATCAAAACAAAATGACCCTGAGCAGCTTGTCCGCTCGAGAGGACATCGGGCGCTCGAGCGAGCTACCATCCGAGAAAAATCCAGATTTTGCTGTTCTTGGTGTTCTAAGCCTCCAAACTCCCCAACAACCACTATGATGCTTCAAAACACACTTAAACTTACCGATTCGTATATATATAACATCCACGGACATACACAACCCCAAAACATCTAGAATCACCGAACGAAAAATCTCAAAATCCGATTCCATCCACCGAAATCAACACAAAACCCATTTTGAAACCAAAATCCGATTTTCTTGAAGCAAAGCCAGATCTACAGCAATCTAACCGTTAAAAACACACACGATTACACGTAGTACCCTTATAAGACATGAGAGTCTAGGATCCTATCTCGGTGAGTTAAAAACTCGACACCTCGAACCAAGTGCAAAATCGAGCTTCGCCGGAATCAAAATCTGACCGGATGGTTGCGTAGCCTTCGATGCCGATACCAAGAATCCGTACTCTAATTGTCGATAATAGAGCCCCAGGCCCCCGAGAACATAAAAAGAAGGCAGAGATAAAAAGGAGGAAACTTAGGAGTTAAGTTTTAGAAAATATCTTTATGAAAATATTTAACTCCAGATTTAACTCCAGATATTTATAAGCCTCCAAAATATCTTTTTTTAAAAATTTTTGAAATTCGTGCCACAACTGCCCACAGCCCCGGGAACCTACCCCGCATGCATATCTAAGCCCGATCATGCATCAAAAGCCGTAAAAATATGCTCGAATGAAAACACGTAACGCGCGGCCGAAAATGCCGAAAAAAATGGGTCAGGGTCTCACATAGATATTGAGCAAAAATCAACCCAAAATACCCTCGAATGGACCTCCAAAGATTTTAAGTATTCTCTGTTGAAAACCTATTCTACAGACCCTTTTTATGCTGACTAAACCTATTTTATAAATTGGTCAAAAGCATCAACTTGTTCCAAACAATTAGCCTTAGCACAAAACATAAAACTTGTAGGGGACACCTTGAAATAAAAATTGCCCCAAAAATCAGACCCATAGCCCTTGAATTGGTACCCTAAAACCAAGGCCAACAATGGCCTAAACTTTGCATTTTTCTCTGTAAAGTGCTGAATGATTTTTCCTTAATTAAGATAAATGACCCTTTTACCCTGGGAATTGACTTTAGTATTAAGCATGAAAGTTATTTTTATCTAAATGGTGTTAAAAAATCAAAAATTAAAGACATGTCTAGGTACCCCAAAATACTATCGTAATTTTAAAATTGACGCTTAAATAATTGTGCAGATTTGACTAAGTGTATGAGTAGCGTGCCATATTGTGGAATTTGAATATATGGACCTTAAATGATTTATGTGAGTGATTAGTGTATGAAATTAACAATTTGATGATTAAAAACCATGCCGATAGTGAGTTGTACCATGATGATTAAAAACAATTTGGATCCATATCACATGAATTATGACTTATGCTTCGTATATTTATATTTAATGCTTTAGTGAGTTGTACCTTGTGCTATATCATGTTTATATGCCATGATATAATTATGTAACACCTCGATCCAGACCCTAGTAGTAACCATCTAGATTGTAACAACCCGGCTTAAGCTCTAGAATTAGCGACAGATAGACAATGAAAACTTAAGTCGCTATATGAATAGAAGAAACCCTAATTGATCCGAAAACCATAATTCGACCTGAAAACCCTAAAAAGGCCAAATACTCAGAGACAAAATCCTAACACTCAGAAAAGTTTTGGAATAGCTTAAATTAAGTAAATAACATGAAATATTAAAATAAAAATTCTCATAATTATGGTAAAATGACCATTTTGCCCCTAGTACAACAAAAAGTCCTAAAAATCTAAAATTTAACACATGGACACCCAAAATTAGATATTTATATACAATTAATTAATAAAATACAAAATAAAAAGACCAAATTGCCCTTGCATGGCTGGTCACCTAGGAGAATGTGCCCAAAAAGTTATTTTTTTGCCTTTTTAAGCTTAAAAATGAGAAAAGATGTATTAATTAAACATTATTTTGACCTAATAATTTTTACACAAGTAATATATATAATAATATAATAATGTAGGTTAACAAAAGTAAACAAATAATTTATTAAAGTCTGTACACAATAAATAAGCCAAAAAGTCAATTCTAGTCAAACTAACTTAATTTTGCTTAAAAGCCTACACTTATTTAATTAATTGTTATCAAAATTATGATAAATTATGGAAAGACTAAATCAATTATAAATATGTTAATATAATAGGTTTTAGTAGATTTAGACACCAAAAAGATACATAAAATTAATATTTTATGCATATTCTTCCACAAAATAGTACCAAAACTTAATTTAAAACCCAAATTAAATGCAAAAATCAGCTTTTTAGTCTCCCAAATAGGCCTGGTCGAAATTTACCCACCCCAAGTCTAAAAATATATCTCTCAAGCCACTCCCACCTCCTATGCAACCAATAAAATGGAAGAAAATTCAATTTAAAGTTTCATTGCAATTATTATTTTGTATTATAATTTTTTTTATAAAAACAAGGCATAACTCCCCATTCTCTTCATACACATTCGGTTGAGAGAGAGAGAGAGTGTGAGAGGGAGAGCAACTACAAAAATATTCTAAGTTTTCTAATAGAGAAGAAGGAGAGAAGAATGAAGAAGAAAGAGAGCTAGGAGGAATTAAGAAGGAAGCACTAAAGTCAAGACCTATTCTTCTTCAATCTTTGTAGCATCAAAAAAGGTAAGTAAACTCTCTAAAACCCTCTGATATTCTCCCTTAAGATAACCTTCAATCCATCCCTATAATAACCCTAAGAAAATAAAATAAAGAATAACTTAAAAAGGCGTTATAGGAGTAGTTTATGGGCTGATTGTGTATGAGCAAGCTTTGCATGTGTTTGCATGTGTGTATTCTTGACTTTTATGGCTTAAACATGTTCTGGAGTTGTAGTTTATGTGAGTTTATAACATGCATGCAAAGAAAACACAATAAAAATGGACATCGCATGAGCTAAGTTATTAAAACCCTAAGTTACCTGCTTTTCTGAGCATACCAAGATTCTGTCACCTACTTTAAAACACCACAAGTAAATGTAGAAAAATGGTCATAGAGTGATTTTTGTATCCAGATTTATATATTTGAGTTCTCTTTCATAAAAAATTAGTTTGAAGTGATTTCGTTAAGTAGAACTCAAGATGTGTCATTTTATCCAAAGAGTGTCAGATCTTGACCACTCTGAGTTGCAGACCTAAAAACTCTACGTTAGAGTGAGAACCGAGCTTAGGTCAAAACATAAAACTTATAGAATACGTATTTATCTTTCCGTCCACAAAAATGGAACCACAAATATGAAGTTTGGTGGGTCAAAACACCTTCCAAAGACACTATTAAGGTTTAGTGACTGACAGACCTCTCTATCACACTTTTTTATATGACCCAAAATCTAACTTTTTAGAAGCTAAATCCAAAAGTGGTAAACATGAAAACTGTAGCTAACATATTAAACTAAATATTGATAAAAACTCAGCCCAAAAGATCTTCGGATGATACCCCAAAGGTTTTGAGCACTCTCTATTAAAAAAACACATTATGCAGACCCTTTTTAGGCTAACTGAACCCTTTTTATAAATTGACCAAAATCTCAAACTTTGTCCAAATAACTTGCTCTAGAACAAAACATGAACATTGTAGGGGGCGCCTTAAACTAAAAGTTCACCAAAAATCAGACTTAGAGCCCTTGAATGGATGCTCCAAAAAAGTGGCCAACAGAGGCCCAATTTTTGTATTTTTCTCTACCAAATGCTAAACGGTTATTACTTAAATAAAATAAATGACCCACGTGTCCTAGGAGCTAACCTTAGTGATAAACATGAAAGTTGTAGGGAATAATCTTATCTAAATGGTGTTAAAATTTTAGAAATCAAATCTATGTCTAAGTACTTCAAAACATTGTCACAACTGTAAAACTAGCAATTGAATAATTACCTAAAATTTGCTAAGTGTGCGAATGGCATGTTGCTTTATAGGACTTGAGTATGTGAACTTTATATGAACATTGTCAGCGATTAATGTATCAAAATGATAATTTTGATGAAGTGAACTCAGGCCAATAGTCCGATTCTATGTCGCATAAGTTATGATTAAGTTTCGCATACTTCTTCTTGATGCTTTAGCAAGTTGTACGATGTGTCATGTCATGTTTATATGCCATGCTATGATTAATTGTACACGAGAAGCATATTGCACATCATGGGCATTCTTACATTTCATCTTGGGTTATCGGAGTCCCTTTTGTATTGTTCAATTGGGTTAAGTCACATGAAAATCATTTATTCAATGGTTGTGGATCTAGGACGTCCCTAGTTGCCATATTTGAAATTGAATTGGAGGTTTTTATTATAAAAGAGGGATTTAGGCACCATGGGTTCGTCGCTAGCTTTTATTAGACTTTGGGTTGACACTTAACGAGCATCCTTGTACTTAATGTGGGACGATTGGCTCGTATAAGAGTGGTTGATAAAAATTGGGAGGTCCGCCCCCACGCCGTTGCCATTGAGTAAAACGGCTGAGGCATGTAGCCAAGGCAAGTGTTTACCTTTCGCAATGAGGCCAGGATAGGTTAAGTGATCAATATACCATCAAGTCTACTCTGTAATTCCCAACATGGAATTCATGATACTATTTTGGAAATACCTTGGGCTGGGCATCTGAATTGCATTCATCTGCATCACGCACTCGCACAATTGTTCTTATATATGTTTGCTTTGTTGAAAATGATAAATGGTCTGTCTCTTTCCCTTAAATTTTGTTTTGGGTATTATACGATATGTATTATAAGATATTTTGTTGTGAGTTTGTTAGACGGTTTAGGGAATTTGCTTCTGAGTTCCAGCTTATGGAATTCGTGCCACAGGTGAAGAAGAAAGACCATTTGAGGAAGGCGTGTTCATAGAGGAAGAAGACTTCAAAGAAAGGGGAGAGTGGCAGGAGTCAGTTAACCCTGACAGCGCAGCTTGAAGACGTAGAATCTTATCCTTTTGATCTTTTGTTCAGTTTTCCATGGACATGATGTAACTTTTGTTAAATTTTCTAGATGAATGTAATCATGAAGTACTTTGAACAAATTCTGAACTGTTAAAGATGTAGTAATTATCATATGTAATTATGAATGTTCAGTTATAATATCTCCCTTATTTATAGTTACATATGTCCCGACGTACCCGAAGGACGGGGCGTTACAGTTGGTATCAGAGCCTAGGTTTAGTGAACCTTCAGGCCTTGGGAAATGGGAGATTACGAGTTCTATAGGGTACAAACTCTGTAGAATGTCTGTACTATTAAATTATCACATATAATTTTAACAACTTAAAATTTTTACCTTAGAATTTTCTTTATCTTTCCTTTCTTAGGATGGCGTCCGACGCAGAATTGGCTGGGGAACCATGGGCAGCATCGGAACCAGAGGACTTAGATTTCAGAGAAGATTTGAAAGAGGACCGAGAGGAAGAACCCACTGAAGAGCAAGTCTCAGAAGACGTGTTTTCGTTAGCATGGAAGTTTTCGGATGAGTGCCCAGCTCAGGGAGAAGAAGAGGTCGAGGAAGTAAGAGTAAATGAAGAACCTAATATAGTAGGGGACGAGGTAGACTTCGGAGCAGACGAGGAGCGAGCCATCGTTTTCCTTTATGATCCTCTAGAGGCGCCGCCACTAGAGCCAGATGATGATGAAACAACAGATGCAGTAATCTACTGAAGCCGCCAGGATTACCGCAAAGACTCTCGTATTGGAGAATGGGTGTATGCAAGAGTATTTCCGTAAAGGACGTGGAAGTGGAAAAAGCCCGAGTCTTTTCCAAGGTTTATGGGTCCGCTAAGGGTATTGGAGAGGTGCGATGAAACCACCTACCGTCTGAAGGTACCACCGGGATTCAAAAGGTTATTAGGAGATAAAATGGATGCAAAGTGGATGCAGGCACAAAAACCAAGGGATAGGAGAGGAATCATCAACCTATGCAACCCGGCAATCGATTTTAACAATCCAAAAATGTACCCAGAGATACTAATTGCCATTATCGACAGGTCTCGCAAGGGACTGAAGGACCTTTGGCACGTGGAAGTGCAGTGGCGCTGCTACGACATCTACGACATCTACGAGGTGACATGGGAACGTGACTCAGTTATTCACTACTTCTATCTGCATCTGTTTGTCTAGGCTTTAGTATGCTAGGCATTGTAGTTTTCCTTATTGGATGATGTATGTGTGTTTTATGGACCCTTGAAAACTTTGTAATGGCTATATGTTCGAGTGAAATGCAAGTGTTTGTTGTTAAATTCTTTACAAGCTATCTCATAATCATGAGCTATCTCACAATCTCAAACAAAAATCTACAATATCCTAAAAAAAATGAAAACAATTCAGAATGAAAAATGACCCATGAATCTCGACACTCTTTTAGGATAGTTGATAGACAATCAAACCACCGATAAGTTAACTAACCTCTAGATGATAAAGCACTAGGAGTAGCCTAAGTTTTGAGGAAATACCGTTAACATTCTGTAACTTCACCCTTATGAGTTTCTCTTCCCAGACCCTTGTATCAACTCTTATACCCGATTAAAATTTCTTGCTTCTAACAACACCGGTCCTCAACAATGCTACCCATTATTATTCGTAAATTATTCTCCTCCATTCAAGTCTTGTTGGTAACCCTATCGGGAAATTTCTCCTAGAAAATACTATTTTCCTTGAAGTTTTCCTTTGTTAAGTCATGCCTTCACCTTTGATTGTCCTTCAATGCACGCCAACATCCTTGGACTAGCTCTCTATTTGTAGAACTCAACGTCGTTCGATATTGCCAAGATCATTCACCCCCATTCGTTTTCCCCTGACTTCAATACTACATCTTGCTGACACAATTTTGTAAACTCTTGAAATCCCAACATGGGGAGTTGACTTGGATGCTTGAATTGAAATACGTTAGGCCGATGTAATTTTACGAAAAATATCTATTTTGGCTCGCCGTTGCTTAAACATATCTTTTATCAAAGTCAAATGCTGCACAGATTAGTCCCGAGTGTTGGCCTAACTAAGTCTCAACCTATTTTGATGATAACAAACCAAAGCTTCTAATTGTGCAAATTGAGTGTGTTCACAGGACTTTAATGACACAAGCACAATTGAGAAAGCAAAATGGAAGCCATGAAGCATAAAGATCATATTCAAGCGATTAAGATCCATGGAGCACGAGAAAAACCAAGAAGGAAAAAAAAGACTTTAAGGACTTGAAGATTTTCTTAGTGTAAATGTACTAGGACTTATGTAAGTTCACATACCATTGGTTATATGTGTGAAAGCTCATAGTAGACCATAGATGGACCATAAGTTTGTTAAATATTTCATGGCAAATCATTTTTAAAGTATAAAATGTGTTTTAAAATGCTTCAAAAGAAATTCGGCCAAAAACATGCAAAAATTGTGTGAAAAAAATTGACATACCTTTGGTATTTTAGCCATAAGTTTTTGTACAAAATGAATTTTGTTATAGGGTTTGAACCATTGGAAAGTAGACTTCTGAGACTTTAAGTTGAACATAATAATGACATATTCGGAGTCCGGTTGAAGGAGTTATGGTCGTTTGAAGTCGGGCAAATTATGCAGTCGCGAGTCATTCGACTGAGGATCA
Organism: Heliamphora ciliata; assembly: GCA_032360265.1. NCBI lineage: Eukaryota > Viridiplantae > Streptophyta > Magnoliopsida > Ericales > Sarraceniaceae > Heliamphora > Heliamphora ciliata. Next base: position 8,165 of record JAUMHN010404921.1, read on the forward strand.
GATCCTTCACGCCCCAACACCAGGGTCACGCGAAAGCTCGCCCTAAACACCTTTTTTGAAAATAGAGTTTACAGTTGGAAAACCATCAACTCAGAAATATACAACATTTGGATAAGGATCCCCAAGGTTCAGCTCTCATAAACAGTAAACGCGCAATCTCATACATGAATAATTATATCGCCTCAAGGCGTACAAAACTCGCCTTCTAAAACATGCATCACATGTAAAGGTACATGCCTCAAAATAGAAAAACTACAGCAAGCTCTCCATCACCACAAGCATCTAGATCAACTCTACATGACCACCTGAAAATATTTTTACAACAAAATCCCATACTGTGAGCCGAAGCCCAATAAAAAATAGACAGTAAAGCTGTAAGCAGGTTATGCAATGATAAGCACACAAGCTCAACCACAGGAGGTAAAATGTTTTTCTCTAAAAAACTATCAGTTTTTCATCCTTGAAACTATGCATATCATCCTCACAGATATCATGCCACAGTTAAGGAAAAGCAGTAATAAAACAGTATGCTCCACTCGGGCCACACAGCCAAGGAGAAAACCAGATAAAATGTAATCCTATGTATCGACTCTGCTACACAGACAAAGGTAACAACTATATACTCCTGCCCATGACCCTAGTCACTACTTAAGGCCTACTCGGTAACAACAAGTTCTATACGGAGTTACGACAACGACGCCATTGACGGAGGCAACCGGCTTAATTTACGGGACTAGCCCGAAGGTAGAAAGCACCTACTGCTTAATTTACGGGTCCAAAACTTGAGGGTCCAAAGCACCCACGTATCACCATTCACGGAGGCAACCGACTCAATTTACGGGGATTAACCCGAAGATACAGAGCACCTACATTACGTACGTTTCCGGACTTCTACTATCACGGTACATCTATGGAAAATATTTAAAAACCGAACAATAGCTCAACTACAAAAACCCGTAACACAGTTCTACATCGCATGTATAAAAGATATCCAATCCATCCACATGGAGATCTACAAGCATGTAGCAACAGCGTTCCAACAAAACTGAGACTCAACTCCAAAGTTTAGCTCCAAACCTCCACAAACATGTTTTTCATAAAAGAAAACACCTCGTTTCCAAATCTCCTTTTGAAAACCACGGATCTCAACACATCTGGATCATGTATAAAACCAAGAAAAGGTGTAAAACCCACTTTTACCTAAAACCAAGGTTTAAACATGAAAGATTTTCTTGATTTAGAAAGGGTTATTTTCGGAAAATTAGAAATCTCGGACAAATTAGAAATCTCGGACAAATTTCAAAAATTTTAAAATTTTGTCAAAAATTTCTAAAATCTCGGACAAATTTTCAAAAATCAAAAACATTAGAAATCTAAGAGGTATTTTCGAAAAATTAGAAAAATTTTTGGGAATCGTTAAAAAAAATATGGAAAGAACTCTAGAAAATTGGGGTAAATTTTTAGAAAATTTTAGAAAATTAAGAAAAATTCTAAAAAATTGGGGTAAATTTTTAGAAAATCCTAAAAAATTAAGATAAAATTTTCAAAGATCTTAGCAAATTAAGAAAAAAATTTCAAAGTCTCTTAGAAAATTAAAAAGAAAATTATTCAAAAAGTTTTTGAGAATTGGGGCGAATTTTTTTTTTTATAGAAAAACCTAAAGATTTGAGAAAAGTTCTAAGAAAATCCTAGAAATTTTTAGAAAATCCTAGAAAAATTGAAAAAAAGGGGTAAAACATAAATATTAAAGGGAAAGATTAACTGAAAATGATGGGAATTTGTCCTGGTGCATCAGGGCTTGGGGTTCCTAGTCTTTTACTAGGATGTGCATAAACCTAAGGTTAAGAAGATTTGCCTGATTTATCAGGGCTAAGAAAGAACCGAAGGGTCGTCACTTACATACGAACCTAGGGTTAGGAAGGTTTGCCTGATTTATCAGGGCTAAGAAAGAACCAAAGGGTCGTCACTTACACACGAACCTATGGTTAGGAAGATTTACCTGATTTATTAGGGCTTAGGAAGAACCGAAGGGTCGCCACTTATACACGAACCTAGGGTTAGGAAGATTTGCCTGATTTATCAGGGCTTAGGAAGAACCGAAGGGTCGTCACTTACACACGAACCTAGGGTTAGAAAGATTTGTCTAATTTATCAGCGCTTAGAAAGAACCGAAGGGTCACCACTTACACACGAACCTAGGGTTAGGAAGATTTTCTTGATTTATCAGGGCTTAGGAAGAACCGAAGGGTCGTCGCTTACACATGAACCTAGGGTTAGGAAGATTTGCCTGATTTATCAGGGCTTAGGAAGAACCGACGGGTCGCCACTTACACACGAACCTAGGGTTATGAAGATTTGCCTGATTTATTAGGGCTTAGGAAGAACCGAAGGGTCGGCACTTACACACGAACCTAGGATTTTTATTGCTTTTGATTATCTGCTATATACTTTATGTGCCAAATATGTTCTTTATATATCTTCTATTTGTCTTCTCCTTTTAGGCTGGTCACTACGTCTGTGGCTTTGGAGGTTCTGCCTCTGGAGAGGTATTGGAGTGGTATGATTCCCTCCCTGCTCCCGGTCGGGCTTATATTGAGGCCTCCGATTTTGCTCACTTCATACCCATATTGGGTAGGATGAGCAATGACCGAGTATGGTTGATATCCTTGGCAGAGCGGTGGTGGGATACCACCAATACCTTCCACTTTACCACTTTTGAGGCCACCTTGACACCTTGACGCCTCTTGATTTTGCTCTCATTACCGGCATCAGAGTCGGTGGTGCCCCTATTCCATTCGAACCCACCATTGCTCGTTCTACTGATGCGTTGTTGTACTTCCTCGGAGCCATCCCTGCATAGATGGACCGCGACTGGGTCTGGTATACATGATTCTTTGTGCGATTCAGACATTTCCACTGCACCAAACCCCGCCACCTCAAGTGGGTCGCCCGGGAATTCTTGATGTACATGTTTGGTACCTCCTTATTTTTGAACAAGGAGAATACCGTACATTTGCATTACCTCGGCGCCCTGGCTCGTCTTGACCGGGTTGCTTCATTCGACTAGGGAGGAGCTGCTCTCGCCACCCTTTACAGCTTCATGAGGACTCTTACTCGATTCCCCCAGGAGCTCAGCATCGGGGGATACTGGAGGGTTTGGAAGATATGATTTGGTTTCTGCCCTTTTTTTATTCATATATGTTCTTTATTATCCATCATCTGCTTGCTGACGTCTTCTCCTTGATGCTTTGGACTTATGAGTTCCTCGAGCTTCATGTCCCGATGAACTCCTCGGTAGATCCTAAGGCCATTCCCTGTGCAGCCTGGTGGTCCCTTGGGCTAAAGGGGAAGAAGGCTGGAGGGAAGGACATAGATCGCTTTTGGGTTTCACTGGATCGGCTGACCCCTGACCAGGTATCATTTTACTATGTCCTGTTCACGGCTGTTTACTTGTTCACTGCACTGTACTGTTTCTGTTCATACTGATCACTGCACACTGATTATCATACCGTATTGTGTGCACTGCTTACTATTTTCTACACTGTACTTGTATTTTGAATTGCTGTAGGTCCACTGGGATGTCTAGAGGGGAGTAGAGGATTGGGCCGATGTAGACTTGATGAGCAGCCGTGGCATTGCTGCGAGGCGTATTTTGCTGGAGGGTCCATTCGGACGGGAGTATTATCTCGGGGAGCGAGTGGTTCACCAATCGCTCAGCCTTGATCATTTCTGTATATCGGTGGTTCCTCCAATACGCATGTGCCAGATCGAGCTTCTAGGCCGGGTCGACTTGCTGCTGGAGACGGCGGGGACCCCAGTTTCGGAGCTACTGGTGCCAGAAGGGGATTATACTGTTTGGGCTCGGGTCCATTTACTAGGCCCGTTAGGTCCAGGCTCTGCTGCCCTTGGTGGTAGGAGGAGGGGATGAGCACCAGGGGATGCTAACGCTAGTGCTGCGAGAGCTGTTGTCGTCGGAGCTGCTGCTGGTGATGCTGTTGGTGATGCTGCTGGTGGGATGTAGGGCCCTGAGATTCCATGGGATGTCCAGACCGTAGCGTATGGCTTCCCCTTTTCTCTACCAGTCCCTGTTCCGCCAATGCTGGAGTTTAGGGTTGACATTGGCCAGGTTAGTTTCCTATCTTTCCTTCAGTCACTTGTTCATCTTTATCAGTCTAGTTTTCCTGAACTGTCCTCTTTTGTAGGTCGATCAGGCTTGGTTAGATCGTACGATGCTCATGGTCACTGGCTTGAGAGTATTGGTCTGGTAGATGGATGCCTCGATGCGAGTAGCCGACATTGCTTTTACACCAGTGGCCATTGTGAGTAGCTTGCATGCTCTTTTCAATTTTTTTACATTTTTGTGTCTTTACTTTGTTCTAAGTCTTACTTCTCTCTCGACAGCCTCCAGTTCCTGCTACCGGTATAGTGCCGCCACAGGCTCCGGTTAGGCCTCCTGCTCTAGCCCTGGCCTCGGTTCAAGGTCGTGGTTCTCGGGTATCTTCTTGGGCTCGTTCTAGAGGATCAGTCTCATCTGCTCGGAGCCAATCTAGAGTCGTCTCTTCCTCCGGCAGTGATGATGGCGATGACTTTGACAGACTCTTTGAGGATGATAGTTCGGAGGAGGCCGGCCCTTCCTCCTGCTGAGTCCGCTCGAGGCACACCTGAGAGAGAAAGCTCCGCCCTTTCCTAGTTTTATTTATCTTCTGCTACATTTATTTTGATTGGCCTGCGTGCCCCAATTTGACACATTTATGGGCCTGCGTGCCCCTGTTTACTATTTTATTGGGCCTGAGTGCCCCAGTTCTTACTCTGATACATTTTATTGCTTTTTGATGTATTTTTGGCCTTCGTGCCATTTATTACTTCTGATGTTCGTCTTTTTGCATAACTTTTCTTTATTTTTCGCTCAAGCTGTCTTGGATGCATGATTCAAATGCCGCAAATTATATAAATCATACAAACTGTAAACTGACACACACCTGCTATGTTCAAACATGGCGGTCGCCATAATACAACATGGCGGTCGCTACTTTCAAGGAGATTGACTTGGCAGCTTCTATTTTTAACCTGGCGGTCACCTGGTCAATGGGATGATGTCACTATACTATGTTTTTTATAGTTGGCGATCGCCATCTCCAAGGTGGCGGTCGCCACGTTGAACGTACCTTTTGCTAAAATTTTGATTTTTCACCCTTTTCTGCCTTATAAATACAGCCCTGGAGGCCCTATTTCCTACTATTCTCGCTCAAATGGCTAATCCCCTTTCTTCATGGATTGAGGCATTTTCCCATATCGAGCGTTTGAACTTTGCTCTTTTTGATATCAACTCCTTATTTCCTCTCATAACTTTGAAAATTGATAAACCTTTGTTGGAAGCTGCTGCCCGGCTATGGGAACCTCAGTCCCGTGTCTTTCGATTTGGTCTTAAAGAGTTATGCCCCACTGTGGAGGAGTTTGCTGCTATCCTGAACTTGGCTCTGCGGAGTCCTGTTGTTGCTCCCACTTTCTCCTTTTCGACTTGGCAATGGGTGATGTAACTCTGTGGTCTGTCTAAGATGGAGGCTTCTTTTTTGACATCGGGTGACTACCTTGACATTCCCTGGATCATTGACAGATTTTGTCCTACCGGTGACCTTAGCAACCTTAACTTTCAGCTGCGGCATCATTATGCTCTTTGCTTCTATCTTCTTGCTCAGTATCTTCTTGTTCCTTTTGACGGGTGAGTTAGCTGTGCCCTGGTTGACATTGCTGGTCAGATGTGGATGGGGAAGGACTTTGTGCCACTTGTCTTAGCCGAGACACTGTTGGGCCTAGATGCTGTTCATCGTGGTGAAGCCACTACTTTTATTGGTAGTCCTCTGCTTCTTTAGGTAAGCTCACAACCTCTCTCTTTATCAAAGCTTTCTACTAGGCCTTTCCCTTACTGATCTAACTTTCACTACAGATCTGGCTGATGGAGAAAGTGAATCTTGTACAGAAGCCACCTACTGATAGACACAGTGCTGCAGCTTTCCTCCATCGCCACTATTATCAAATATGTGACACCGAAGCGACCTGGCAGCAGTACCTTTCATCCCTGACTCGCCTAGATATTACTTGGCAGTGCCCTAGTGGTGGATCTCTGCCATGACTGTGGCTACCATGGATCACCCTAGCATTTTGCTCGTTGGTCTGCATCAGAAAACTTTCTATTATCCCCATAGGATCATACGACAGTTCGTTCGCAGTCAGATCACCCCTCACAATATCCGAGGCCGTTTATCTTCATCTGTACTGTGGGCCCCGTTTATGGTATTATATCAGGAGGTCTGGCTCTCCCGCTCATTGATGGAGATGCAGGAGCTGCAATGTCTCGAGCTTTCTGCTGAGTACAAGACATACCTAACACAAGACAGGGAGAAGAAGGATAAAGAAGAGGGGAAACAGGCAGCGAAAAGGAGAAAGATTTGAGGCCTGCTACTTTGTTTTAAAATTTTCATAGCTTTCATCTTTATTTTATAGAGTTTAGGACTTACGTTCCCTTCCTTTTATTTTTCAAAAACTTTGTAACTCTGATCAAAGTAATGAAAACTCCCACTTTATGTTTTAGACTGTTCAAATTTATCCGAAGTTTTTATTATCAAAATTTTAAAAATTAATTTGCATTGGTCTTGCTCTAATCCAAAGATGGTTAAAAACGAAGAATGTGGCTGGACTTCTTAAAAAAAGCTGCCTACGTATCCCACAAAGATGGAATCAGGTCACAACGTAGTTCGGGCTCGATTTTCACTTGGGTATTGATGCTCTCCTTTCTTGATGCCCTAAATTTTGCCAAGATCGACCTTTCGGGTTTTCGGCCTTGCGGGCTGCTCTAACTTTTTCCTAAGTTGCCTTTTCAGTTTTTAACTCAACGAGCTTTTATTTTCTCTTTATTTTTACCTCAAAGATAGTACTTTTTGAGCTGATCGAGGTTAACTGGAGTGAAGAACACATTGCCATCCAAATCCACAATAATGACTGCACCGCCGGCCATGATGGTTTTAATGAGAAATGGTCCGGACCAGTTTGGCTTGAACTTGCCTCTCGGGTCAAAGATAGGAGCTCTGATTTCCTTAAGAACCAAATCTC
>JAUMHN010404932.1:0-15270 GCA_032360265.1 Heliamphora ciliata
TAGCTCCAAACCTCCAAAAAGACGTTTTTCACCATTTTTACAAAACACCTCGTTTTCAAACCTCCTTTTGAAAACTATGGATATCACGTACCCAAAACATGTAAACAGCCAAGAAAAGGCATAAAAATCCACTTTTACGCAAAACCAAGGTTTACACATAAAAATCACGTTTGAAGGATTTTCTACCCGGTGAAAACACAAATAATTACATATATCACCCTTATACAACTGTAGGGTCTAGAATCCTACCACGGAGATTTAAGAACTCGACGTATCAAAACTGAACAGTGTTAGAACGAGAATCTGACCAGATGGATGCGAAGCCGTCGAGCTCGATAGCAAGGATCCATAAAGGAACCAAGCCAAAACCAAGCCCTAGGCCTTGAAAGCTAGAGAAAAGGCAGAGAAAAGGGGAAACTTAGCTCTTATGAAAGGTTTTAATAAATATCTCCAGCCCCTGGGATATTTATAAGCATGGCAAAAAGGTTCTGTCCAGTCGACCGAACCCAAATTTTTTGGTCCAGTCGACTGGGCCAAGTCCTCCAGTCGACTGAACTGCTGGGAAGAGTGTTTTTCGACGTAAAACTGAGTTTTTGGTCCAAACACAAGCCAAACACGCCTCTACCAAACCCCAAAAAGCGTATAACACATTTATACATGTTGTTCTACAATTTTAAAGCATAAACCATGCAACAAGACTATTCATATACTGAAAGAAACACGTCATGTATATAAAAACAACTCAAAATGCAAAGGTTCAAGGTCTCACAGCCAACCTGGGCATATTCACAAAAACTGCCCACAGGGAGGTAGTGTACCGAGAATGGTAGGTGCACCAGTTGTTGTACTTGCGCACGATCGACAGGTTTATCGGCAACAGTAGCCAGCAATGCAGACATCCATGGTGACAGACGGAGGTACCTCAATTCAGTCAGTACAACAGTCGACAGTCCTAGGTTATGGTGAACAAACTAGAGTGACACAGGGCCAAGTGTATACCCTTATAGATCTCAGTTCTTCTAAGGCACCGGTCATACCTGATGCTGCAGCTACTACTCCAGTGATCAGTGGTACTTTCTTAGTGTGTAGATCGTGGGCCAATGTTCTTATCAACACAGGAGCATCGTATTCTGTGGTTTCATCTACTTTGGGGTACGTGATAGACTCTTTAGGTAGTACGCTGTGTGTTGAGACCCCGGTTGGTCAATATTTGGTGTTAGGATGATTTTATAGCTCCTACGTCTTGAAGGTAGTTAGCCGTCGTTTAGAGTTTGATTACATCATAACCACGTTCGACCTTATCATAGGGATGGTTTGGCTGACCACCTATCGTGCCTGCGTCGATTGCGATCGACGGAGTTGTTTTCTTTTTGAGCTCGTAGCAAATTTTAGGGACAAAATTCCTTTAAGGGGGTAGAGTTATGAGATCCGGTTCTATTTTAATATCGTGATGTTTATTCGACGTGTTGTTTATTGTTTTAATCTCTTACAATAGCATGTTTATATGTGTTTTATGCATGTTCGAGCTTTGACATGCATGTTGGGTTAGATCCCGAGACCGTTAGGTATTGTGGTGCAAAAAAAAAAGTTTTGGTGGGCCCTATAAATATCAGCCTTGGCTAGATATTCTGGGAGATATTTTGAAACTTGTTGGTTAAGTTTCTTGTTTTACAAAAAAAAACCTCTACCTTCTCTCTAGCTTTTTGGTGGGTCCGGGCTTGGTTTTTGCAAATCAAAATAGCAGATTCTTGTTATCCGTGCCAAGGCCTTTGCGTTCATCTGGATAGAATTTCATTTCGACGACTTTCGTTTTTGCTTCGTTGTTCAAACCTCATGTTTTTAACTCAACAACGTAGGATCCTAGACTCTCATGTCATAAAGGGGTGCTATGTGGAATTTTATGCAGTTTTACCGTTTTAAAATGCATGTATAGTTGATTTACGTGTTCTAACCATGTTTGGTTGGACAAAAAGGATTTTAAAGTGTTCTTATGATTTATTTTCAAAGTTGTTGGTCTTGTGTGTGCCCATGGTTTTCTAAAAGGCAAGTTTGTTTGGTTTGATTTGGGGCTGTGAATCATTTTTCGTCAATTAGGGTTTGTTTTTCTCCGACGTTCAGTCGACTGAAGTGGATAGTTCAATTGACCAAACTGCCCGAGAGAGGGTTCGGTCGATTGAAGTGGGAAACTCAGCCAACTGACTTAGGACACTGGAAAATTCTTGAAATTCCAGTACCTTTTTTCAGTCGACTTAATGGTGGTCTTCAGTCGATTAACTTCCTGTTGAGGGTGTTTTTTTTGGCAGGTTGTGATGTAGCCTTGGGTGTTTTATTTTATTTTGATATCATTTGGAGGGATGATATGGTTTCCTAGAATGTGATATTTGCTCATGGTTGAGTGCTCATAAACTCTGGTTGACGATGCATAATGAGGGGCTGCGGTCCTACGGTGAAAGCCTATGAAGATTCATACTTATTGAGGGGCTGCAGTTCTGCAGTGAAAGCCCATGAAGATTCATGCATTAGATGGGGCTGCGTCCTTCAGTGAAAGCCCTAAAGATGCGTTAAATGGGGCTGCGGTCCTTCAGTGAAAGCCCGTAAAGATGCATTAGATTGGGCTGCGGTCCTTCGGTAAAAGCCCGTAAAGATGCATTACATGGATTGCATGTGAATCATTGTGGATAATTACAAAATTGTTTTCGAAGCTCGTGTGAGTCAGAATAATCATATTATCTTGTTAGCGTGCTTTGCTTTTATTTCATGGTTAGTTTACTTTCTATTGGGCTTCAGCCCACGGTGTGGGATTTGAAAACCTTTTTCAGGTGCTTTTCATTAGCAGGTTGATCTGGAGGGGCCGAAAGGGGCGAAAGATCTTTTAGTCTTTTGTTTTTTTTGGATCATGTATTATTTTCTTACGTTCTTGGTGTTAGAACCAAGTGTTGTAAGTCTTGTAGCAGATAGATCTAATGCATGTATGTCTTTTTATCTTAAAAGTGAGACCTCAAGTTGGGTGCTGTTTTCTGTTTTAGTGTGGCTTTTATCCTTTCTGTAAATGAGCATGCCTCGTGAGATTTGAAAATATGGGAAATGATTTTTTTTTTTTTTAAAGGTTCTAGTTTTTTCCTCGTGACCCTGGTTTGGGGTGTTACAACCTGTTAAACTCAAATCATAATATACTCAGGTACCGCCTGGATCTCAACTCACAATCATAGTTCAAACTATCGATTAACTAATAATCACCATCCCATTACAATGATACTCACATTCTAAGTGATATCCATTCTCATCCTTCAATTTGAACATCACCCACTAAACCAGTTATTCTATAATGACCCGGTACCTGTCTATTTTGTTCTTTCATGTTTTCGGTTAAGAGAAAAGACCGAATTAAGTTTGGGCATGGGTGCTATAGAAATTTTGCTCGTTAATGGTTGAATTAATAATATGTGAAAGTAAAATTGAGATACATGGTGATGAATAATATTGTTATGGCTGTGTTAATGGAAAGATTTAAATATTAAAATGTGAGCAAAGTTGGAGGTTTGAGTTGAATTTTAAGAAAATTTTGCAGAATTTAGCTTCAGGGGTCACCGCTCAAACAGTGATTTGTTTGATCGAGCGAACTATCGAGGAACGTTTGGAATAATCTTGGACCTCAGTGAATTTTGGGGGTTCATTTTCTATAAAACCCATGGTCCACGTCAGAACTTCCCTCATTTGTTTTCTTCCATTCATCTTTCCTTCTCCTCTTCTCTTCTTCCTTTCCTAGTGAGAGAAACCCAAATCCCGCATGAAAATCCTAAACCTCCACCATGGAAATTGAAGGGTTGAAGCTAGATTGAGAGCAACTGAGGATGGAAATCAAGCTTTGGAGCAAGAAGGTGAGAGATGGAGCATCATGGTGCCAAGAACTCTCACAACCAAAACCCTAGGAGGGAGAATTTGGAGTAATCTCAAGATTTGTGCAATTTGAGGTAGGATTTAGATTATCTCGTATGTTTTATATTGATTTGGGTTGATATTTTGTTCATATGAGTAAAATTGAGTTGATTTCATGCTTGACTGACAAATTCATGGGTTTGTGTGTGGATTGAGTTGGGTTTGATGAAAATGGAAGTTCTAAGAAATGATTAACCATGAATTTCTTCAAATTTGTTGTATATGAGGGGTTTATGAGGCTTGAAATTTAATGTTTTGGGATGGAAATAGGGATTGGAACCATTGTTGAGAAGGTTTATGGGTATTGAGGGTTGGAAACTCAAAACAAGGGAAATACTGGGGTTTTCTCGGACACCAGCGTGCTCGAGCGAAGCCTTGTCCGCTCGAGCCGTCCCATGGCAGAAAGTTTGGGCACTTGAGCGCCCCTCTAGGCCAACTTCAATTAATCATATCTCCCTCATCAGAACTCCAAATTAAGTCCTTTTTATACTCAAATTGAAGCCCTGAAAGTCTTCTTTCCGATGACACTGCTCTCACAATGAAATTATTTTTATAAATAAAGTAATGACTAAAATAGTGAGGGTATATCAAATTATCTTAACCGTTTCTCACCCATTTTTGGCCGAATGTCTTGAAAAAGGTTATTTTCATTATTATTGGACCTTTTTATCAAATTTATTGTTCCTTGGGCCATATATACACCTATATAAATTTATTTGGGTTAGGATGCATGTGTTGGACCATTTGGTTAGACTTTACGATGTAAGCGGATTTTCTACATAAAGAATGGGTATATGTGAGTTATGATGTGCCATGGTCGTCATGTAATATTCTAAGCTTTTCAAAAGAACACATGAGTTTCAAACTTATATATATATATTTATATGATGGGTGTATTTTATTTTTCTTCAAATGACACGATCTCAAACGAATTCATTTTGTGATGTGGGTGTTTTATGAAATCGATGAAAGAAATGTGAAAGGTGAATTATGAAAAATTGTGTATTGAAGTTTATGATGCTTGTGACTTGAAAGAAAATGTGAGACCCCGACCTGTTTATTTTTCGGTGATGTTTTAAAGACATGTTTGGTTTGGTTCGGGGCTATAAAACATGTTCTGTCATCAAAAACAATTTGAGAAAAAATTTAGTGAGAATTCAGTGACTGAGGGGGTGAGTTCAGTCGACTGAGAGGGCTTTTTGGTGGTTCAGTCGACTGACTTGGAGGGTCCAATCGACAGACCTACGTCGGTGGAAAGTTTTTAATTTTCCAGAAGCTTTTCAGTCGACTGACCAAGAAGGTTCAATCGACTGACCTAGGTATTTTGGCATTTTCTTATAAATATCAGGCTTGGAGATATTTTGAAGGAGGTTGCTTCTAAGCTAAGTTTTAGTTTTCTCTACCTTCTCTCTAGATTTTGATGGGCCCGGGGCTCAGTTTTCAGCGATTAGATAGAAGATCCTTGATGTTGGTGCTGAGGGCTTTGCATCTATCTGGACAGAATCTCATTTTGTTGAGGTTCGATTTTCAAGGCGTCAAGCTTTTGGCTCAACGAGGTAGGATCCTAGACTGTATAGTTGTTAAAGGGTGCTATATGTAATCATATGCTGTTTCACTGGGTAGAAACTGCTTTAAATGTTATATTTTCATGTTTAAACCATGTTGTTTGGATAAAAAGCATGTTTTTCGCTTTTTGTTGGTTTATTACATGATATGAACTTGTGGATGTTCACAGTTTTCAAAAAGTTGACTTTGAAATCGGAGGTTTTATGAAAATCGCGAGAAAAACGTGTTTTGGAGATTTGGAGCTAACCATCGGGGTTGAGTCTCAGCTTTTAAACGTTTTAATGGAAATGATGGAATATTTTGAAATATTTTCTTGACCTCCATGTTGATGGATGGATATTTATACATGTTGATGTATAATTATGAAAATATTTTCGTAGTTGAACTACGTATTGGTTTTTAAATGATTTCCATACATGTACCGTGACAGTGGGTGTATTGAGTTTGGCTTTTATTGCTCCTCGGTGGAAGTCCAAAAATGTGCACAGAGTAGGTTCGCTACTGTCCCACGGATTAATCCCTGTAAACGTGGTATGGGTGCTTCTCCCATCGGTTATAGAAATTCGTAAAGAGCCGGTTGCCCCCGTAAGGGACTGTGTTGTTGTAACTTCGTATAGAACTTGTCATTACCTAGCAGGTCTTAAGTGGTTCAGGGATAGGTAATGGGCAGGAGTCTATAGTTGTTGCCTTTGTCTTGAGTTGACACAGTCGGTACATATGAATCATTTTATCGTTTTATTTTCCTCAATTGTGTGATCCGAGTGTGAAAATAATGTTTTGCTTTCGGCTGTGTGGTCCGAGTGGAAAATAACATTTTGGTTATTGCTTTTCTTTAGCTGTGAAAATGTTATCTACATTGTTGATATGCATGGTTTTAAAGATGGAAAACGTGGGGTTCTATGAAGTAAACCGCTTTGAGGCTTGTGTTAGCCTGATGAAAAAATTAGTGGTTTTTAGGAGGGAAAACCTTTTTGGCTTCTATGGTTGAGTCTTTATGCTTATGATTGTATAACCTACTTTACAGCTCTATAGTCTGTTTCTATTGGGCTTCGGCTCACGTTGTAGGATTTTGTTGTAAAACCTTTTTCAAGTGAAAGTGGTCCTATAAGTTGACTTTGAGGTGCCAGGAGGTGTGTGAGACCCTGAACCTTGTTATTTTGAATTATTTATACATGATGACATGTTTTTCTTCATGTTATATATCATCGATGCATGGTTTATGTTTTGAAGTTGTAGAACAGCATGTAGATGAGTTTTATGCTTTCTCGGACCTTGTGTAGGCTTGTTTGCTTGGCCTTAGAGCACAAAACCCGAGAACTAAAACCGTGTGGACTTCGGTCGATTAGGCTATTGAGTTCGGTCGACTGAACTATTTTTGGGGAGTTCGGTCGACTGAATAGTTGCGGTTCACGTTTTTCGAGGAGCTTCTGTCGGCTAAAGTGGTCTCTTCAGTCGACTGAACAACCCTTTTTGTCGAGTCTATATGTATTCCAAGGGCTGGAATGTTTGGGAAAGCTTTCTTTTCTCGTTCTCTCTGCCTTCTCTCTACATATTTGACCCGTCCGAGCCTAGTTTTCAACGATCAGCTTGTGGATCCTTACTATCTATGCTATTAGCTTCGCGCTCATCCGGTCAGATTCTCGTTCCGATGAGGTTCGATTTTTGAGGCATCGAATTTTGACCCAACGAGGTAGGATTCTAGACCTACTGCTGTTATGAGGGTGTTATGTGCATTTATATGTATTTTCACCGAGTAAAAATGCATGAAATGTCATATTTGTGTTTAAACCTTATTTTTCGGGTAAAAAGCATGTTTTTCGCTTTCCTTGGTTTAGTACAGCTTATGACATGTGGTAGAATGGTTTTCAAAGGATTTTCTTGAAAACGGTGGATTTTGTTGGAAAATGGTGGTTTTGTGAAAAATCTCAACACTTGGTGTTTTGGAGGTTTGGAGCTTGCCTTTGGGGATGAGTTTTAGTTTTTAAAACGTTTTATTAAAAACGGAGAAAAATATTTTGAAAATATTTTTGTTGATCTCCATGTTGATGGATGGATCTATATGCATGCATAATATATATTTGCGAGAACTCAAATTCTATGGTGAATGAAATTCGTAGATGAAGATCCTTAGGGGGAATGATTTGGGGTCGGTTCACGGGTCCCCGGGGTTCGGGGTGTGGCACACGCACGCACTCACATACATATATACAGTTCTCATGCTTCACCAACTTGTGGTTTAAAAAGTAGGAGCCGACGCCGGACGAGCGTATAAACCCATACCGCGTTACTACCCACCGAGTCATGCGAGGCCTGCGAAGTAACGGTGCATTCTATACCCCGCATCGACTAACGTCATTTTCTGGTTGCTAGCCGGTTGGCAGAGAATCCAATCTGCGCGGTTTTCTAGTCTTTCACGATGGAGCAACTTGTGCCCAAACATAAACGATCCTTGGATCCCAAAATTTGTTCTTTCAGATTATCAACCACACACGCACGAGTCCAATCCAAAATGGTTCCTCTCGCCCAACCCATGCCATCATGATTAATAACAATTAAACATGTTCTCACGCACGAGTCCAACCAGCAATGGTTCCTCTCGTCAAAGCCAAAACAATCAAACTCATTCACCTTACAATATATACGAGTCTAATCGTTAAACCCAGTTTCTCTCGGCAACATCCAACTGACAAATGGAGTTAATAACAATGGTACACATTGTCAAATTCATGAACTTCACATTATACGGTTGTGATTAGCTTAAAACCCCTAATCAACATCTTTAATTATTATACTTGTCAATTCAATGGATTTATGCGAAG
The DNA here is from genome assembly GCA_032360265.1 of Heliamphora ciliata. Classification (NCBI taxonomy): domain Eukaryota; kingdom Viridiplantae; phylum Streptophyta; class Magnoliopsida; order Ericales; family Sarraceniaceae; genus Heliamphora; species Heliamphora ciliata. Next base: position 8,322 of record JAUMHN010404932.1, read on the forward strand.
TCCCCAAACCTAATAACTTTCTAAACCTAATAACCCTAATTCTAATACCCAATTCTTGAAGCGCCCTTAATCTAATAGCTTTATATATATACTGTTTGATATCCTCCAACCAAGAACCTATTGCACATCTATATATATACTACTAACCCACAGAGGCTCAGTAAAGGCTCAATTAATGATAAATAACATCCACCGGTTACACGTTATAAATAGATATTACTTTTCTTACTTAATTTGTATTTATTTTGTAATAATATTATCATTTATTATATATATATATATATATATTTGATTATTATTATTATTAACTGATTATAATTAAGTCTCACTATTTTCGCTTTTAGTTTATAATTATGTAATTTATGTATGCAACATTTCTAATGGACCAAAGATTAATTAGTATATTACTTATTATAATCATTGTTATATATTTTTTTCCTTATTTCCTAACCCTAATACACTCCCTGAGGCGCCAATCAGTTAACCTTACCCTAATATGCTGAGGTTCTCTTCCTAATCCTATATACATATGTTTATATACTGTGACCTTAGAGGCACTATTACACAGTAACGATATACGTAATAATAATTCTATTAATAACTCCACCGGTTCCACAATGTAAATAATATTAATTTTTTTATTATATATATATATATATTATTTTATGTTTTTACTCATCATAATTAAACATCATTATTCTGTACTAAATTTTTACTTAATTAGTATAATTATGTATGTAACGATCGTAACCGACGAAAGATGAAGTAGTACATTAATTATTATAATTATTACTATTATTATTATTTAGTTAATTTAATTAATTGTATTTTTTTTTCAAGATATCACATTCTCTCCACATTTAGAAGTTTGGCCCTCCAAATTATACTCGAGTTAGGTTAATAGGATCATACCTTACGTAAATAGTTATGGTACTCGTTTCTTATCGCAGCGTCACTTTTTTTAACGGACTATAATACGTATCGGTCGCGTGTTCGTAACTGTGGTTTCGCCTTATCTCCGCAGGTAGTCATGCCAAGACGTAATTTGGGTCGGTGACGTACCTTTCTTGTCAATTCTGGATGATTCTGAGATGATCTTGGTCTCAGCGAATCGTTTTGGCTCTGCCGCCAAACAATTACTACTGAACTCTAGTCGTAATTTTTATTTATCTCGTGGGACGGATTATTCTTTACTTGTAGGTTGGCATCTTGATATTTTATTTAAGGGTTCTGATATTCCATTCTTTCTTGGCATAAAAGATTTTGTCAAATTGGATTACTAGCATGTAATGGGTGAGAAATCAATGGTGAGATTACCTGCGATTACTTTGTTCCGTTCTGACGATCTCCCAGGATTAGGATTACGTCCTCCCTTAGCTTTGGGTGTTGTTGTCATTCTTTCGTGCCTCGTATGGTGGTCTCCTTGCGTTCTCGATCGCTTTATTCAGGTTTCCTCTTCCATCGTTGGCTGCTAGGAGTTCCGGATAATTCTTCTTGATATGGCCTTCCGTGCCACAGTTGAAGCATTTATTGGTCGCTCTCCGACAAATTCCCGTGTGAACCCTCTTGCACGTCGAGCAGTTGGTCCTCCAATTTATTGCTCTCATGTCTTGCTTCTTTGAGTTTTTTTCCCCGGTGTTTTTTGAACTCGTATTCTTCTAATTTCGGGTTTCAATTTGTCTTCAAATTTTTAGGCCTTTATGTGCTCGGTGTGAATCATGTGTGGGGCGTATTCAGCTAAGTTAGTAAATTTTGCCTCGTATTCGGATACCGTCGTTTCTCCTCGTTGCTTGAGTTGTTGAAACTCAGTGCACTATGCACCTCATAGGGATTGAGGGAAATATTTCTCACCAAAATAAGTTAGGAATTGGTCCCATTCCATTTGTGGGTCGCCTTGCTTCTTTAGGTTCTACCATTGTTGTGCCTCGCCTTCGAGCTAGTAGGTTGCCAAACTGACTTTCTGTGCTTTGAAACACATCACCACGCTGAATATCTTTTCCATTGATGCTACCCATTCGTTGGATTTGACCGGATCAAGCCCTCTTTTATACATTAGTGGTCTCATTTTTAAGAACTCCCTCATATTCGGACCTTCTATCTGGTTTTGAACTCGATGTGGGGGTGGATTATCGCGATTAGGAGAAGCTGGATTTGGATTTTGTGGTTGTCGGTCTTGCTCACGTGATTGGGCCAACTCAAAGATCATTTGGCGCATCTCATCCATTTGTGTATTAACTCGTGTCATAAATTCATCTATGTTTCCACTACTGATTGTTCTACGCGCACTCATATTGGTAAATCCACATCAAAGAAAGATTGACTATCAATATAGGGTTTGAATGGTAGGCATTATGATAGTATTCTAGATTCTCATGAACTAGAAGAAATTTCATAATACGATAGTTAAGAGAAGTATTTTTTATACATTTTAGATCGGTAATGACATCTAACTACTATCCTATTTCATGGTATCTAGGTAAAGCAGCTCTTCACCTTCCATATCTTATTGTTTGTGTCATACTATAATATCTAAGGCACGAAAAACAACTAACCTAAACAAAGATCTAAACTTATAGAACTCTTAACATTCCATGCTTATTGTCATGGGGTATGTTTTGAGAATTTTATTAGTTTCGTATCCTAATATTGCACATATGCATACAACAAAAGAATCATCACTCCACTCGATAAATTTTTGAAGACTTCCCGTTAGAAAAAATGGTGATCAGGCATTCTTCTAATCAGAATTTCAAGGATAATCATTCGGTAGCTATGCACAAAAGATACATACGTGTGTGCAACTATTGTGTACTTAATTCTATAGCTCTAGGTTTTTAAAACTCTTGCTCTAATTCCACTTCTGTCATGACTCATTTTTAAACATGTTTGTGATCGGCCAATGAGTTAAAACTCACCAAAGGCCTCTATTGTTCTTTAACTTTCACTTTATTTTGTAAATTGCATACTATTTTTAAAAAAAAAATAATTCTCAAGAATGAAAAGAGAAGACGAGTCGAGAAAACTTAATTTTTTTGCCATTCAAACTTTCCGAGAATCTCATTCCAAAAGAAAATTCCAGAGCTAACTATTAGTGCACTTAACATCCAACATTATTTAAAACATACATCCATGGGCTAAATACAGAAATGCAAATCACAGGAATTTAAACAGAAAACATGAATAAAGAAGTAGATCTTTCTTTCTCGGGTACCACTTTCTTTGTTCCGTCATGCGTCACTTAGAAAATGTTAACATCCATTAGCCACGCTAGTGTGAATTCAAACATATCAAGATTTCTAATTTGCCATGAATTATCCAGTTTTAAATTTATATAGTTAGATTCTTTTTACTTTATACCAAACACTATACCAATTCTCATCCATATTCCATATAACCCTCGGTATTTTCCTGCCCCCAAGTTGAAACCTTCCGGTATTGTTTTCCTATTCCCCCGAGGAGGGACCTTTTGTCACGCCCTCGCCCTGATGCACGTGGACCTCACTTGATAGCTCAACTTACAAAATAACCAAGGGGGCTCCTTTTTATAAAACCCTTTTTTTTAAAAACCATTTTTTAGAGCTTTCTTAAAAAAAGTCTTAGAACTTTCAACAGAGTCTCCTCTGTTTTCGGACTATCACAAATTTTTCCTATCAACCTATCAAACTCAAATAACTATTTATACTCAGGCACCACCTAATTTTAACTCACAACCACCATATAACAATTTCGTAATTTCTAATTTCTCCACCACTATGGTCTCATCAACTCAAACCAATCCTCCATATACAAACTATTTCTTACGAAAAACTTATTCTGTCCATAATGCTTTGAAACATAAATCTAATGATCAACTACAAAAGACATCTATAAATAAGTGATAAAAAAAATGCATGTTTCTTTACAAGCACCCATGAATTACCAACAACATTACAAATTTCATAATCTTAAATACATTATTCAAAATTACAAACTACACACATCTTTCATTCTTTATTTACTTTGATCCTTCACCAAACTTCATGTCATGTCTCTTCCTCTTTAAACCTGTAAAGTGTTTGATGCAACCAACGTGAGCCGAAGCACGTAGGATAAAGACTAAAATAAGTGCAATGCATGACTTAGGAGGCGTGGATGAGCAAGATGTTATGCAATCACTTTCATTTATTTATTTTATTTATTTCTCAATTCACATACACATCCAGTTTATATAAACTTCAAAGATAATATGAATTCATTTAGATTTCTTGGCTTCAAATTTACTTAATTTGTCACACCCCAAACTCTGGGCCTCGTAAAACACCAACAAGCAACCAAACATAATACCCATCCCGAGAATACACTCTCAATATAAAATATACATGCATTGTATATAATCGCCAAACGGCTTATATTGCGCGGTTCCAATACCAAAAAATATGTAAACATACATGATACAGAAAGAACCAAAAAGGAAGACTACATATATTCCACCCCTCCAGCTACCCCAGATCAACCAGCGTGATTGGTACCTGAAAAATATTTTAAATCCCACATCGTGAGCCAAAGCTCAGCAGACACTAGATAGCACATGCAATATGAGCTAAACATGCTAGGAAAATGAGGTGCAGTTTTAGACTCTCTTTCAAGCCATTAAAACAATTTTCACAAGCAAGGGAAAGCGAGGATAACAACCATGTTGGACTCACAAGAGCCTCGAAAATGGTTTGAAAACTATTTTCATATCGTGATTCAAGCGAGTCTTAAAAATAATTCAAAAGTTAGTTTTATCCATCCCACAATGCATTACATGCAATAAATTTATCTTTTTAGACTTTCACCGAAGGACCGCAACTCCCGTCTAATGCAACACATGCTGCCCATGCATGCAATCCGTGCAACACACACAACGCACACAACCCGTGCATCTTCTCAGACTTCTACCGAAGGACCATATACGCCCTCGTCACACCTCTTCACGGACTTTCACCGTAGAACCACTATCTGCCCTCATCACACATCTTCACGAACTTTCACCGAAGGACCATTATCCGCCCTAACTAATGCCTTGTTGACCAAAGCCAATAGATAGGTTTACGGACTTTCACCGTAGGACCATTATTAGCCCCTCAAATGCATTTTTAAGGAATTTCACCGAGGGACCAACATTCGCCCCACATATGCATTTTTAACATATGCATCTTTACAGACTTTCACCGAGAGACCACAATCAGCCCCACATGTGCAATTTTAAGGCTAGAGTTTTAACCAGTGCAACACATGCACACATAAAAATCATAAGATCACATATCACCACATATGTGAAACCCTGTACCGTTTCATTTTTTATATATATATGCATGTTTGGTGTTTTTGTACACGTTTTGGCGTTTTCGCCTTAATATGCCTATATGCGTTTTGATGCATGTTTTGATTTAAATAAGCATGCGGGGTTATTTTCTGGGATTGTAGGGAGTTTCTGTGTGAATTTAAAAAAATATATATTTTTGAGATATTTTGCCTATAAATATCTTCATTTAGATATTTTGTTCAAAATATCTTTCTCTTCTTCTCTCTAGCTTTGAGACTCGCCAAATGCTCTCCCTTCTCTCTAACTTCTTGGGGGCCCGGGGCTCAGTTTTCAACGATCTAACAGCGGATCCTTACTATTGTCATCATGGTCAACACATCTATCCAGACAGAATTTGATTTCAAGAAAGCTCAGATTTGCACATAGATCGAGGCAACAGATTTTTGACCCAACGAGGTAGGATTCTAGATTCTATTGCTGTATAAGGGTGTTATATGTAATCATATGCTTTTGTACCATGTTAAATGTATGAAAATTGACTTTATTTCAAAAGGGGGGTTTGGGTTAAAATCATTTTTCGGCGTTTTAGGTGGATGAAAGTGTGGTTTAAGGGTTTCCTTTCGAGGTTTTGGCGTGAGGCTTGGGCGTGTTGATATCTAAGGATGTTTAATGGGTGTTTGGAGGTTTGATTTGAGGTTTGGAAGCAAAACCATAGCTCAAAAATATTTTCTGGGCAGGATTAGTCGATTGAAGCTTTGAGTTCAGTTGACTGGATCATCATTTGGTGAGTTTAGTCGACTGGACTTGGGAGGTCAGTCGATTGAAATTCCTTCTGTTTGGGTACTCTTTTTCCAGAGAGTTTTTCAGTCGACTGGGGGCTTAGGCCAATTGACTGGGGTCCTGTGTGGGCTGTTGGTGATGTTTTGGTGGTTCGATGGTTGGGTGTTGGCTTTCCTCGAGTGATTTTGATTGATGGAAAAATGAGTTTTTACAAAAACTTTTAGGAAAAACGTGTTTATTGGAGGTTTGGAGCTCACCCTTGGGGTTGAGTCTCAATTTCTAAAACATTTTGATGAAGTTATGTTTTTACATATTTTGGTTGATCTCCATGGTTCATGGAATGGATCTCTTGTTTATACATGTGTTGTATAACTATTTTTCTGGAAAAACATTTTGAAATATTTTGTTTGATCTCCATGTTGATGGATGGATCTATATATACATGTTTAATGTATATTTGTAAAATATTTTTGTAGTCGATCTACGGTTCAATTTTTAGAAGATTATCTAGATGTGCCGGGATGACGGGTATTTGGCACGAGTTGCCTTTGGTGAAAGTTCAGAAATGTGCGCAGCGTAGATACTCTGTACCTTTGGGTTAGTCCTCGTAAATTGAGTGTGGGTGCTTTATACCCTTGGGCTTCGAGCCCATAAATTAAGTGTTACGTTATGGTGCTCCGTATAGAACTTGTAATTATCTAACCGGTCTCATGATGTATGGGGATTAGATAATGGACATGGATCTATAGTTGATACCTCTGTCCCCTTGTGACGGAGTCGGTACGTAGGATCATATTCTTCTTCTTTTCGTGAGGGAACGATGTTTTGGTTACCATTTTTCCTTAACTGTGTTTGGTTATTTGCATTAGTTGCAATGCATGG